>JASSUY010032582.1:30159-94000 GCA_032466535.1 Forpus xanthops | reverse complement strand
CGCTGCGGGGGTCCCCCCGCGGTTTGCCTGAACCCGGGCCCTTGCGCCTCGCCCCGCTGCTCGGGCCTCGGGCTCCTGGAGGCACCGAGCGGGAGCGCCTGCATCCGTAGGTCGGGCCCGCGAGGTCAGCGGTGCGCTCACCTAACACGCTGCGTGCCCCGCGCTCGGCCCTCGTCGCGGTGTGCGGGCGCTGGGGTCCTGGGCTGGCAGCTCCAGCACGGTGCTTTTACGGTGCTTGGACTCAGTACCGCAGGTTGCCGGAGCTTTGTGCGTTTGGAGCCTGGAGCAGCGACAGTTGTACCTGGAGCCGTGGGCTCAGCAGTGTGACTCGCAGCTCACAGGTGCGCTCGGTAACTTGCGCCTCTGTGCTTACAGGCAAAATGTGGTTTTCTCTCTCTTAGGAGTGTGGTGCTTTAGTGAACTCTTTTTTGTGAAAGAGCCTCAGGACATTACAGTCTCAAGGAAGGATCCGGTGGTTTTAGACTGCCAGGCCCGTGGTGAAGCTCCTGTCACTATTACATGGCTGAAAAACGGAGGCAAAGTAACTGAAAATGAACGGATCTACAGTTTATCCAATGGCTCGTTATACATCAGTGAGGTGGAAGGAAAGAAAGGAGAGCTGTCTGATGAAGGATTTTACCAGTGCTTAGCTGTGAACAAGTATGGGGCCATTCTCAGTCAAAAAAGCCACCTCACACTAGCAAGTAAGTTCCAGCTCTTATTTATTAACCTGCTTCTGAACCTGTGACAGCAATTTCCTTGAGCAGTACAAAACAACCTATCCTTCTGATTGCACATCTAAAAAGACAAATCACAAAAGCAAAGATCGAGTCAATTCTGCAGTACCTTTTTCTTTTTACATACTCAAAGGTCGTAAACAACACTTGTGAAGTCCCTGGTGTGGCAGGAGCAGCACAGCCACCTCCGAGGCCTCTTGGGCAATGGTGCTTCGTGTGGGTGGGCCCTGTGGGTCCCTGGTCAACAGAGCAGGGGGTTAGTGCAGGGCTGTGGTGGCTGCAGCACTCCTGGGTCTTGTTTCCCATGTGCTGCACAGGCAGCCTTACAAGGGCTATCTGCAGATCTGATTAAAAAGTGATAAAATTCCTCATTGTTGAGTATCTTGGTGTTGTGCCATCTTGGGGCAGGGCAGAACTACTGATGGAGGTGGCTGTCTTGGGGAAGGGAAAGGTTTTCTGGGCATATTGCCAAGCTCTTGCTTTTCTGATGTGTGCCTTCAGCCAGGCAGATGCGGGTGCGGTCCCTTCTGGGACTCCTCTTGACACTTACCTAAGGGCCTGTTATGTGGCCCTAAGGGCTAGGAAGTGGGTCACGTTTCTAGGGTGACTCCCTGCTACTAAACGAATGGTAAAGGAAATAGTTGTGTGTAAGTGCCTTTATGGTTTTAACTGTTTGAATCGGACTGTGTGTTGCCCTCTTGTTTTCCTAGCATCTTTAAGTGCATTGAGCAACATGCGTGTGTTTGGAACTGAATGCCATGCCTTTCTCGGTGCCCATGCAAAGCGTTGCCAGTAGGCTGCTTCTACAACACTATGGGGTTTTTGATTTTTTTCTTTTCAAAGAAAGTGTAACAAAGAGAGTACAAAGTTTATGTAGTCTTCTCATGTTCCTCTATAATAGGACTTAACTGATGAACTTAATCTAATAGGAGAAGGCTTCCTTTGACCTCTTCAACCCTGTTCTTAGTAGCAAGTTGGACAAAGCTGACATTGATGTCTCTTTGGAAACTTGGCATTTGTTGTAAATTGCAGGTTTTACCAAAATCAGCCTGAAACTCATTAATACAACTGGTACATAAACTTACATGAAAAAAAAATGCTAGAATGTTAACATTTGTTAGTTTTTTTCCTGTGTGCTTCTGAACTTGCTATAGAAACTATACATAAGATACCCCCCAGGAAGGTGTGAAGTGAGCCAGAGTGGGGCTGTTGAAAATGACTCTGGAATCAGGTGGCTGCTAGTAAGTGATGAGTTTTTCATGTGCTGTAAGAAGCTGTTCTGTGAACTCTCGATTTCAAAAACCAGGCTACTTATAACTTAGTATCATGGCATCTTACATACAGGATAAACAGATAAAGCAACTCTTGAATACTTTTGCTAAAATGATGAAAAATGAAATATTATTATTGTTGAAATTTAAATTCACCTCACTAGGTTTCAGAGTGTCAGCACCATTAATGAAACGGCTGAAAAAATCCTTTCTTAAAAGCATAGGAGTTTGTTCTTAATAAATATAAAGGAAGTCCCTGACTGATGGGTTCTGTGTGTAGGACTGTAGAAAATTCAGGGCCACTTTAAATCTGAGATATTGCAGGGTGAGCTCTGTACTGAGCACTGTAGTAGTACAACGTAGTACTAGATTGTAGTATTAGATTTTATTCAGACAGTACTGAACTTCTATAAGTGTTTCTCAGATGCACGTTATTTCAGCAGAAATGTGGGTCAATTTATTCTGCTTTTTTTGATAAAGATTTTTCACCCAGGAAGAGTTATGTACCAGAAGATTTCATGCTCTGGAGTGAGACTCCTTTTTTTCCATCCTGCCCTTCCCTCCCTCCCGTGTTTTTTCCTTTTTCTCCCCCTCTCTCCGGTAAGACTGTGACAAAAGGTTTCTTTTTCTTCTTTGAATACTTGAAAGGTTTCCTATGGCTGTTGGAGAAAACTGGAAGGAATAGTGGATCCATAATGATCACAGTAGGTGCTGTTGACTTAGCGATTAAGTGGTTAACTAGAGGCCAAACATGAAGTTACCTTATGTAGCAGTCTCTTCTTTTTAGTCATGTTACAATCCGACCGGTTTCAGAATGTAATCTTTACTATAAAGCTCTGAAATGAGGCAGTAATTTGTATCGTTGAAGCATATAAAATGTGCAAAATTCGGTTTATACCAAATTTTTACAGTGTTTTTGCCTGGTATCAAGAGCTGATTGAACTTGGCAGACCTTTTAAGTTAAATATATCAAAATCTAGTGGGGGATTTTGTGGGTTTACAATTTTGTTTAGAAGCAGTTGTTGGTTGCTGTGAAAGCAAATTACCTCGTGGTCAGGGTAGAGAAGGAACTATACATATTAAACAGGTGGAGAATAGGCATTAAATGGGCATTCTTTCTTTGGAGGAGAAAAAGCAAATGCTGTCTTCAGTTACTGGTAGCAGCAGGGTACAAGGATGTTCTTTTACTTTGCCTGGTCAGAGCTCTTGCCAGTAAGTTTATCTGTTGCTTCAGAATTGTAATGTTTCGTATTGCATTTGGAAATCAAAAACTTTAATCTGTCCAAGAGTTTAAGATTTGAACACACAAGGAGATCAGGTCTTGGTTTCTAAAGTTAGGAACTGGAAGCTGAAGGTTGCACTCTTGGCAAGAATTCCATTATTCGTGTGCAAATTAAGAATTCACAGGGTTAAAAGGTTAGAAACTGGCCAGGATGAGGTTTACCCTCGTGATAAAGAGCAGATGACCCTCATTCATTGGCCAAAGCTTTCATGTAGCTCCTCTGCAAAGTTAGTAATTGCCATGAATTGTTCTTGAGGAATGCAGAAATTCAAATGTGAGCAGGCCTTTCCTTAAGTGTCACTATGGAGCCTTATCTCCTGAGCACATCAGAGTAGGTCTGCAGGGACTGGGTTCCTCCCCAGAGGCCCCAAGGCTTTGCTTTCCTGTTGTTCATCCATGCACAAAAGAATTTGACTAATTTAGGGCTTCTCTTCGGTGAGATCCCCCTACTCCTTTAAAGGAAGCTGTGGGGCTGAGGTATCGCTTAGGTAAAAATAAATATTAGTTTCACTACATGCTTGTAGTTGCTTACTAAGCAGGCTAATTGACCAGGGGGGCAGAGGAGGAGGTTCCTATGTGGTTCTTTGTGAGGCAACATGTTAGGTTAAAACGCAAATAGTGAAAAGTGTGACTTACTCAAAATTCAATTTACTGCTGCCACTGCTGCTGAGAGAGGGCGCTTTTAATGAAATATAAAAGGAATGTAGGCTTTGGAGAAAGTACCACTTTCGGTACAACTTTGAATCAGCCAAAAATAAACAAGCTGAGATTTTTGTACCCTGTATTTTTAAATTGCAACTAACCATGGTTAACTAAGATTCTGCCTGAAAATAAAGCTAGTCTTCCAGTAAGATAGCATTAAGAGAAAATGGAGAAGGCAGTTCATGTTCTGAGGGTAGTAGCATGGGTTTTGGGCAGTGATTTTACAGGATTCTCATTGTTTTCTTTTTACAAAAAGTGGAAATTGAAGATGGTTGGATGAGATGTGTACAGTTGGAGAGGAGCATTCCCTTTCTCTTCTTGTGACTTGGCTGAATTGATTTTAATGCTTGTGAATTACAGGAAATGTAAGCCCAATTCTTGGTGTACAGGTTTCTACATTTCACAAGAGTGAAAGGTTATGCAAGCAGAAAGTTTCTGGGAGCATGCTCCTGGAGGGAAACTGCATGTGCACGCTGCACTGCAGTTTGTGAAGCTCTGGGCCTTTTATACAGAGCAGACTAGACTTTGTGGAGTTTGTAATTTTGCTTACCTGCTGTGGCAGTGATATGACTTCTGGTCCTACCGCAGTGCCAATAATTGGCAATATTTATGTTTTGCTATCCTAATAACACCTTTTGCTCTGCTTTTAAATATTTGCACTTAAGAGTGCATCCAGCTGAGCCTTATTCTGTGCTGTGACAATAATGTTTTCTTAGCAGCTGCAGCTGTTTGTTCCTACTTTTGTATTGTGCTGTTTCTTGTGTGGTCACAGCTGCATGTGTGGCTAACTGAACAGGGAACCCATCTTGGTTAAAATAACAGAATTAAAACAAAAGACGGTGTTGAACCCAGATGAGTGTCCTGATGCAGTTTGTCATGGAGCCACTCAGAGCGATAGCACTGGTGTAACTGAGAGGAATGATGTGGAGGTGGGAATGCTTAGTGAGGACAGAGGAAGGCTACCGAAACTTAGACTACTGCAAAAATAAATGCTCATCAGACTGCAGCTTTTCTGAAATACATGTAGGCAAAATTTCTCCCTTCTGCTATTATTTTTCTTAAATTGCGCCTTAATAAAGGGATTAATAGCTGTCATCTAGCAGACTGTCTTAAGGTCCTTTCCAGCCCTAACCATTCTATGATTCTATGATAATACAGTTTTCATTGTGTATAGAATCTGTCATTTAAGGTGTTTTCCAAATGCATATAGATCTCAAAGGTATATTTCATTATTTTAAATAGTAATGGAAACAAGAACAAATACAGAGATGGAAGGGTGTGCTTAGGGGCAGAAGTGTTTTTTGTCTGAGGTGGAAGTGAAGTGGCAAATGGCAGCTGTAGATAATAGTCTTGTATTAAAAGAAATAGCAAATTCTTAATGCTGTAGATCTGGTGTGGTTACAGGCAGTTTGAGAAAGCTCTTATTTAGGTTGTTACAAGTCCTGCCTTACTGTTCTGGCTTTGATTAGTTGATTTCAATGTCCTGAGAGTAGAATTTTTCTAAACTGGTAGTGCTCATGTCTGATCCTTTAAATTACAGTATTTAAGGCAGGAGGAGGATGTTTAATATCTCATTTGGCAATGTCAGTTGATAATGGTGAAGAAAAGCAGTAAGATTTTTGTTCTTTAACAGAGATATGCTGAAGAAATAAGAAAACTAGGAAATACTTTTCTTAACTCTTTTTCTTGCATGATTTTCCTCTATAACTCCCCCAGACATCTTTTGGTCTGAACTCCAACAATAACGTTCCTTCTTTACAGAAGAAATTGTCAACATCCTTTTAAGATAAAACCACTAGTTACTTTTAAAACTTTTTTTGGCACTATGGCATTTCCTGTTCTTTCAGCAATGGCTGGTGTGTGGTTGTAAGAGCTCGTCCACAGATTAATGGATGGGCTTTTATATTGTTGCCAGGACAAAAAAAAATGTATAAACCTTTACGAAGTGTATGTGAAAAGTGTTTGTTTCCACTACCACTCTACTAGAGAAGTGAGCTTTTTATGTTTCCTCAGCACTTCAGTTTCAAATTTATGTTAAGCATAATGTCAAACTGAGGCATTTCATGCTCTTGGTTTTTTTTCTTAGCTAGTAAGGCCAAAGCTGTTATGGTTTTTATTAGTTTTTATCACTGTTAATTCATAATGTATAAAGTTTTTACCAGCTTCTTTTTTAAAAGGAATGTTCGGTCTCACTGTAGTATTTAGCTAATGAAACCTTCACCTCCATGAGAAATGTTGAAGGAAAACATGGTACCACGCTAGAAGTTGTTCAGAGCTGTGACTAGAGGCACTCAGTTCTTACCTGATGCAAGTTGTATGTGAGGTATGTGCACTAAACTATTGATATTTCTTTTCTACTTGCAAAGCAACATATGGCAGCAAAGGATGCTGTTCTTGCAGTGTGGTGCTTCCTCCACTCCTCCCCTTCTTCCCCCTCACTCCATCTCCGTGTTTCTTGGTCTAGAAATTGTTGTAAGGGCATTCAGTAAGGCCCCCTTTTGTCAGCCAGCTCTGATTGTCCGAAAGAAAAGGATCTCACTCCAAGCAGTTGTTTGCCTAGAGACTTGTTGTCACGTCTTCACAATTTAACAGCTGTGGCTATTGATGGTGTGCAGAGCAATTTAAGACAATGACAAAAGATAATCTTGGAGGAAGAATTTAAAAGTTACTAAGCTTTTCCTACAGAAATATGGTAATTTCCATTGTTGGACATATTTATGCTTAGTTTTCGTGTGTTTTCCTCAGGATTTTGTATTTTTCCACTTCTTATCTCCAAAATTGTGGACATAACCTTTTGTTTAGTTTTGCATTTTTTTTTTCCGTTTCATCAATAGGCCCAGCTGTTAAATTTGGATTGATTACTTCCAGTCTTTATAACTGGTAGTCACCACCTAAGTGAAAAAGTAATTAACAGTGTCAAGTCTCCACATTTTGTTGAGTAAATGTGGGGTTTATGATCAACAACAGTTACTAGGGTCCACCTCTACATAGCTTTTAAGCAGTAGAATTTTAAGCAGCATTCTACATTTTAAAGTTGATTGTCTCAGCAGTTGACTTAGAGGTGAAAAAAGTAATCACACTAGATGATCTGCGTTGGGAGTTAGAAATCCATCTGTGAGCTTCCCACAGCTTACATCTATAGTGGAAATATTTTGTTCTTATGGGTAAAATTGTTACTTTTTGTAATAGATGGAATTAAACTGCAGATGGAGGAAGAAGATGGTTTGGAAACCACCGGGAGGGTGGAGAGTTTGTGATTTGCTTTATGAAATTATTGTAACCTCCTGTGTTGTTTCTTCTGTATGTAAGAGTTTCTGAGGGAGATGGCCTTCCTAATATGTTACAGGAAAATGTAAATGAACAGTACTAGACAGAATTTCTTTACTGCGTTTACTTTTTTCCACAACTCTCAACAGTAATTGTGTTTAGAATTTTTTTTTTCCCCTATGAAATATCATTTGATCTCTTAGGTGAGTGGAAGTTATTTGTTTTTAACAACATGAATGCTCACGAAGCCAGGGTAAACTAAATGGCATCTGGATAGCGTGGTTATCATCTTGAGGGCATATCCCAAACTGCAGGCTTGAGAACGGACAAGAACTTTGGTTATGCAGCCAGAAATCAGACAGAAAACTCATTACGTCTAGAGCTTCCAGCAGTCCTGGGTGTGAAGGCTTGTGAGACTACTGGAGTGCATGATGCACTCCGGCCCAGCTCCTTCTAGAAACCCGGCCTTACTGTGTAGGATTGTTAATACGGGAACAGAGCATGAGAGCACAGGGTGCCACCCTTATTCTGCACCTCTGTGGTTGTAGAAAGTTTGTTCAATGAAAATACCTCAGGTGCTGTTGGGAATGAAAGCAGAAAAGAAGTGGCTTAATGTTTTTACCTGTCAGGATATTTCTTCCTGTTACTAAATCTGGGCATTGATAATGAGTGTACAAGAAAAAGCCAGGTCAGGTAAATTGTACCTTGTGTAATATAAACCAAGAAATTATTTTTCTTAAAAAAAAACCAACCAAACAAAAAAACCCACCTCCCACAAAAACAAACAAACAAAACCCACCACAAAACACACACAAAACCCAACACCCCTCCCCCCCAAAAAAAAACCAAAATACAACACAAAACCAACAACAAAACACAATCGAAACCCTGAAAACACCTTGGGGGAAAAAAAAAAAAGAAAAAAGAAAAGCATCACCGAAATCCAAAGAGCAGGGTTTTCTTCTGAGAAAATGGTCAAAAATGAGTAATAATCTACAAGTGTGATACTAAACTATTCTCTCAGCAGCCATTTTTAAGGACATTGCTATGTGAGAAAATAACAGCTGAGCCATCCGCTTGGTTAAGTCAGTATTAAAAACCACCTAAGAAAATTGCCATATCACCAGTCCCTTCCATGGACAGTGATGATTAATACTGTTCCTCCCAAGACCTTGCAGTTATACTTTGACCTCTGTGTTACTAGTTTGCAGTATTAAAATACTACTGAGCAAATTCCATCTCCAGCCTTTGGCAAGAACCATGTTTTAAAATGGCAGCTGCCATAAGAGACCTGGTAAAATTCTCCTGAGCAGCAAGAAGTAAGATTGTTATTGTTTCTGAATTACGACTGAAGTCTATTGTGAAGAGTAGGAATCTAATTGCAGAGAGGGTCTTTGATGTCTTTTCTGATCTAAAGAATCTTAAGAAGAAAACTCCCTATGTACTGGTTGATGTAAAGGGACTGCTGGTAGGATGGATTTTTGTCTCAAAACACTGCAATTCACTATATCTGTTTTCAGATGTGGAACATCTTTGTGAAGCCCATGTTTAAGTAGATGTTGGAATGGGCAACAGATTACATTCTGTGCAAGTTTACAGTTCTGTCCAAAATGGGCAGGCTGTTCTGAATGGTAGCATTAGGTTGCATTAATACAGTACAGCCTTTGGAAAGAAGAGTTTGTCTCTAGCTACAGGCTACACTGAGTGGGATATTGATGGCAAAGCAGCAAAACCTACATCATTCTAGTCCTCTAGCCTCAGAACATGCTAAAGTTATGATTTTGAATTTAATAATAGCAACAGTTTTCCATGTCTTAGAAATACGTAGTGGAATTTTGCTCCTTAGCTCTGAGGTGCAGAAGTTCCCTTTTGAAATTATTTGCATACGAGAGACTGTTTTGAAAGAAATAACCATCCGATTGACCAAGGTAAGGCGTACATAAAAGTTACTACAGTCATTAAACATGTCATCTGATGTTCTTTTAATACATAGCTAGGGGGCAGTTAAACTGAGTGATGTATGTTTTGTGTACAGTGATACATGAATTTTGGAAACTGGAGAGGATTCTGTGAACAGAAGCAACTCTATCTTCAGATTTGATTTTTAGCATCGTCAGGTAATGATACTGTTCATATTGATTACATTGTTTGTTCTCATTTCAGTAGATGAGAATTTCTCATGCAAAACCTTCATGTCTTAATGGTATCACTGGCAGATTGATAGAATTATGAAAGTAGAAAAAATGTTGGATTTTTAATTGATCAGTATAATTTTGCCACATGTTCCAGCTCATCTCTGGACTTCCTGATAGGTACACGAGTCTTAAAGTCATGCATTGCACCAAAGATCTTTCTGAATCTTCCAGCCAAGAGGATTTTGAGTTTTGATATTTATAAATGTTTTTTGCTCTTCTCTGAGCCAGTTCCAATTAAAGACCAACCAAGATAAAATAGGATTAGAAAAATAACTTACTCTTTTGTATCTCCTCAGCCTTTGCAGCATGAGGCCAACCTTCTCCCACTAAAATCATACAAGTCATCTGTCTACTTGTTTGCAAAGTAGGATTGTCCATTCTTTTAAGCTGTACTGAAAGACACTTCTGTATACTTTAAAATGGAGAGGAAAGGCTATCAAATAGAAAAGCTTTTCATTTATTTGCTGATCTATTCTAATACTAAATATTTTCTCATCGTTTATGTCTTCATTCTCACGCTCTGTTATGTCAGTTGCATGCTAGTTTGGCTGCAGGTAGTCAGTTTTGTTTTGTCTTTTTCTTCTCTTTACAAATTGTCACATACATGCCATATCATTGTTTTGGATCTGCGCAACTGCTTCTGGTGGCTTCCCCTTTCTTATTCCTTTCTGATGACTGGGAGGAGGTACTGTTTTCCAGTGGAGCCTTATTTTCACAGCTGTGGCAGAGGAGGGAAGTGTTTGAGTCAGTTTTGACCCCATATCTAAGTGAGGCAAAAATTATTTAATAGGAGTGTAATATCTTCTCTCAAGAGGTCTGGCTGTCACTTCAGCCAAATAATTATGATTAAGAAAAAGTCATTACAATGTACGATCAAAACGGAATAGTGTTACACAGTATTGGTTTTTGGTTTACAACTTGTTTCAAGTCGAAGTTTTCAAATATGTCATCGTCTTTTGAAAGAAGCTTTAAGGTTTTTGAACATGCAGAAGGCTTTTAAATATTTTTTTTTTTCTTACTCCTGCTTGTACAATCTTCAACGTATTAATAATTGTGTAGGGAATTTATCAGCAAGTTAACTGGTGTATATTGTTGAATTACCATTTCACTGTCCTTATCAAGGTCTCTAGTAAACTTCTAATAACTGTAACATATGCGTCAGGCACAGCTTTGCATTATGTATGTTCTTTATAACAAGAATTCGTTGACTTTATGAAGCCATTGACAGACTTTTATCATTTTGTTCATTGAACTTGTCTGTGACGTCCGGCAAATTGATGTTAACTGGAAATATTCTCTGGGAGTTCTGGCATGACTGTCATTTTGCCTGAGGAGAGGGAAACCTGGTACATAAATGTGTCCCAGACTACAAGGGTGAAAATTCCTTCCCCCACCTCTTTCCCATAAGTGTAAGTGAGCATGTGGCTAGCTCTTTTTTATCTTGCTTTTAATGCTTATTTATGCAAACAACCATGTGGCCACAGTTTGCAAGAAGATTTATCATTGATCTTCAGTAGAGGTCGAAAGTGGATGCTGCCTTTATTAGTTCAGCTGATCTGCGTCGGGAAGGCAGCTCAATTTTATCACATGACCAAACTATTGTAAAAATGATCGTAATACAGAACCACAGTGCTCTGGGCACGCTGGCTCATGGAATGGGTACATATGCGTTTGTATTCAGATGCAGTATTCTATGCTCTTAAAGTGAATATTTTATTTAAGAAGTAGAGTCATAATTGGGTATGGACATTTATTTTGGTTTTGTTTCTCATTAGGATTCATGAAATTGACCATGGAATTCTTGGTAGCATTGATGGGAGTTTTGTGACATTCCCAGCACATGGCATTTAGTATTTGTTTTTAATGGTCATCATCTTTACCTGATTTTGCTTCTTGCTGATTCTCATAAAATACATGGTAGGTGACCAAATGCTTTGTTGAAAGCCTTTATGATATATGTTGTAGAATGGTGCTTTTTTGGGTCTTTAAAAATTACTATGTTTGGAGTTATGAACAATATCTCATTCATTTTGCTCTTGAGAACCTGGTGTGTAAGAAAATACGTACTTTTAACACCTGCCTGTGTTTTGATTCCTGTGGATAGCTATCTCTAATAGTGGTAGAGGTTGTTAATAGGCTACCTACCCACCAGTTAGTGTTCCTGTGGTGCCACCTAAATGCAACCGTACCAGGGATTATTCAAACAGGAATGAATATACTAACAAATTGTGGCATAATACTTGTTAATGGGTCACAGATAATGTTCAGATTGTGAAACCTTCAAAAAATAATATCCAGAAATCTGTTACATAAAATTTTTGTCCTTTGAGAAAAAGAGTAGAGCAGTTGGCTCTAAAATATATTGTGTCTCACTACATAACAGTTCACTGGATTAAATGAATTTATTGATTTCTGCTTCTTTACTGACACACATTTATAAGCAGTTTCTTTGGCACCATGGCCATATGTCAAAGGTCATAACTTTCCTTCACTGTGGAAGAATAAAAGCTTTCAGATGGTGAATCCCTGAAATCCACACAGTGCTTTATTCTTCCCTTCCCCTCAATGTAATTACTGGTTTTGCATGACTTTATTTAAGATAAATAATAACAATAAAAAATATGCACACACAGAGGAAAGAATCTGTGCTATCGTAAAATACTGCAGGAAACTATTTCTCTGCACAAAAGACATCTGATCTGCAAGTAGGTATCATTGTGAGACACATGGTAGTGTAATAGGTTATTTTATGGTCAAAGATTTTATTGAAAATGGTCATTTTTTTAATATAATAAATATTTCTTAGGAAGAATTTTGTGACACTTCAGTTTAGAAACATATTTCTTTTATTCTAGTGCTGTGTCAAAGGCATATTACCCTTTATATACCAGAGCTGTTGCTGAAAGTAGGTCTTACTGGGAGAATGAAGGACTTTCCAAATCTGTGCTTTGTGTTTTGGTGAGCGTTTATAACACTGACATTTTCATTAATGCTCTTCGTTAGCCTGTGGGATTTTTGGTGTGCACTAGATATGAAAGACTACTGATGACATAAACACAAAGCTATTAAAAATAAGTTATTAAACTAATAAATTATAAATTATTAAACTGCAATGGAATATAAAGTTCACTAGTTTGCAAAAAGAGAACAATAAATCATGGTTTAAACATAAAGTGGTTGATGCTGGTATTGAAATTTTGGAGCTGTAGAACAGGATGCAGTTAATGCCATATCCCTGGAGCACTCTGTGTTGCTCATCTAATTGATAACCTGGCAGGAGGAAAAAAAATAAAAAGCCCAAACTAAACCCAAACATTTTGTTATTGTTGATGTTAAGCTAGATAGTTATCTACCTAATAGGTTAGCTGCCATGATTTGAACTGACTTTCTGTGTTATCACAAGTGCTAGAGCTAGCTGCAGGTAAGCAGGCAAGAGTGGTGGAGATTTGGGGCTGTCTTCATTTTTTAGCAGCTACTAGCTGGTAGATTAGCTCTGACCATCCCAAGAAACAGCAGTCTGAAGGTAACTTCACTCAGGTGTTATTTTGATTTAAAATCATTAATGTTTGTTCTAGATAAGGTGAAATAGTTTTGAATTGCTAGAGGCACCTTGCTGTAGCACTCCTAGCAGGACTGTTTCTGAGGGAATAGCAGAGCATGGAGTTGTATCAATGGGAGAAGAAACCCCATAATCTTCTGAGGAGATTTAAATTTTTCCCATCACTCACCCCAAGAAAAAGAATCAGCTGACAAATTTTATTTGTGCATAATAGAAATGAAACCTTTTGATGCTTTTAATCACGACTCTTGCAACGAAACCCAGCCAACAACAAAAAAAAAAGAGGTAGGCTTTCTTCTGCTCTTGATCTTACTCCAAGAGAGCTGGTGGCACTCTGCCGTTAAACTTACCAAATATTTATATTGGAGAGTTTCTGACATGTTAACCTTTTGGATAGAATTTTGTCATGTCAGTATCCATCCCTTTGGGTTTATTTATTTTTAATACAGTGCACTACTTCGATACCATTTATCCTGCTCCCTAGAATAAATCTATTATTAAACTACTTTTTCTGGATTTTTGTGTTGCAGTAGGATAGCATGGGAATGTCTGCTTAGTGAATAGGGACATGGGATTTGTTGGGCAAGTGGTCTTTTGTGTCTGGAAATGGATCTTGCTGTTGCTATGAATACTTTTGCAAATCAGATTGCGTTGTAAGTTTTAAGGAAAAATCTTAAAGTTTTGTTTAGGGTTATTTTTTTGGCACATGTTCAGCACAGACTTGCTCAGCTTGACTAGCTCGAGACACAGAAGATGCTGTTTGTGCTGCGCATTTTGCTTATGAATACTGAGCTGGGCTTTCCCTCTAAGCAGTCCTAGGCAGCTGTGGACTTGCCTTTTTCCCTGTTCAGAATTAATGAGGAGCTAGTGTGATCTAACAGTGTCTGGAGAAAGCAGCTGGCATTGAAAGCTGAAGTAAGTGAAAACAATGGTCTAATTACCTGGAGAGGAAGTCTGGGAGGGGAAGTGGGTGAGGTGGAGGTGTGAGTGGTCTCATGTGTCTAGAGGTCAGGAAGGCTAAAAGAAATGTATTGCTGTGAAGGGGCTAGTGGTAAGGAAAAGCTTGTGGAGTGTGGCCTGGGGCTGGCCCAGTTTGGAGATTGTCATGGGTACCAGTTGGGAGTGGGGGAGGACTAAGGGGCTGGCAAAGACTGGCTCAAGAGAGTGTGCCTGTCAGAGCAACTGATCTTTTAGACATGGAATGTGGACCCACAAGTCCTGGACTTTCATTGGGAACTTAAGAAAGACAAAGAATAACTTCCCAGTCAGGGGAGCTGTGGAGGATTTAAATTGCATCACTGCTTCAGCTGGTAGCTTCTGCAGTATATGACACAAGTCGGCTGGTCTCTGCTTTTCATGGGAAGTCTGTGTTTATGGGTTTCTTATAGTCTCAGTGTTTGATTCTAGGTTCTGAAGTTTGATCAGTTGGGACTGCAACAAGTGGGGGGACGTGTGGTTGCAAGACAAGGAGTGCTGTGAAAGATCAGTGTGTTCTTTTGGACACCTAAATTTAGTGAATGTTTTGGGCCACCATCCAGCTGTTTGTCCAGACCCAGCAGTAAAATTGCAATAGTAATAAAATGTAATAGAATGTAATGCATCTGCTTATCAAGAGTAGATTCTTTAACATTTGTGAAGAGCTGTAGTGCAGAGCTTTGCAGAAAAGGCCATAGGGAAGTTAGTGACTCTGTCTTCAGGGCAGTGATTAATAGAGTATAATAAGTAAGAAGTAAGGCCATACACTGAATGGAGAAGAGAAAACTAAATATTGAAAAAATGCTCATGTCAGCACCATTCATTTGGTGCTGTGAATAGTGGAGGAAGAGCAATTGTGCAGTTGTATTGTTTTCTAAAGCATGTATATAAACAGAACAAATCAACTACATAAAGCAGCTTAATTTCTTCAGTTTCTTCTGAGCATTTGGGTTTGGAAATTCTCATATTGTGTATTGTACACACATGTGTAAGAGGTGGATATACTGAAAGCTGTGTTAGTGGGAAGGTCTAGTTTTAGCTTCATTTATCTAATGATGTGTGTAATACAGTAAAAATGAAAGATACTTGAAGCTAGTAGAGTTTTATATTGGCAGAGTGTCAAGAAAGTGAGACTCATGATGGAGGCAACTGTGATAACTTCTGAGACAAGTTAAATAAGTTTATCAGAACTTTTTAATTCAAGCAAAACATGGACTGGTTTGTCTAAGCATGTATTTAGCAATATCTCTGACTCAATAATAATACTCAGATACTTTTTTAATATGTAAAGGTTTACTGACCAGTGTAGAGCAACATTTGTAATTTTGTTGTTAGTATTGTTTATCCGAGCATAGTCTACCTTAGGAAACCATTTTAGCACAGTACTAACAAACTCCATGTTTAATTTATACTTTTGACTACAGTTTAAGCTTGAGAGTGCTCACCCGTATGCTCTCTGGCGTTTGTCAGTACAACCTTGACTTTCTCTGTGACCTGACTGAGAGGAAATTGGCTTTATTGCTGGTGTATGGGAGAAAAGTGTTTTTTGTGGCGCATGGCATTAGGTAGGTGTCAGGGAGGACTGCATACTCCAGCACTGTGAAGGAGTTAGCACCTGTGGGTTTCACCTTCTCTGCCATCTGGTCTCAAGGACTTACTGTCAAGGATTTACTGCAGCACATAGTCTAGGGTACCACCTAATTGCTAGGCTACAGGTCTTACCTTGGGCCACAGGGCAGCTTTCTGGAAGTACAGCCCAGCAGTTGTGACTGCAGAAAAGCCCTACTGCTCTTTTTGTTCTTTTTCCTGACATGTTTATATAAAGCATCTCAAAGGCAGTGAAATATTCAACACCTCATATCTTCAGTGGATGGTATGCTTCTGGATCCTATTGAGGATCTTCCCCTGTGTGTGATGAGACCTTCTTTCTCTGAGGATGTTTGGGTTTTTTTTGTTTTTTTTTTTTTTTTCAGGCATGTTTAGAAGTTGTAATTATGAGGACTTATTTGTACTTATTTTAATTGTTCCTTTCCTCACTATTTAGTTGCTGCTGTATTTGCCATTGTCTTGCATTTACCTAAATAATGGTTGCTTGGCCTCTCACCAACTTGTGAAGAGGAAAGATGGTGACCACCTGAAACAATATCTGGCAGAATACCCTGAGAACTTTAAAAAACCAAAGGGGACCGTTTCCAAGGCAGCTAAGTGACCTTTGGATCCCAGAAGCTGGCTATTTATAGAGGCAAAGCCTTTGTCCTGCTTTGACCAGTGGTCAGTGAACTCTGGCAGGCCCCTCGGCTCACCATCTTGGCCCTAGACTAGCAGCTGGTGATTGATTCATTTAACTGTCCAGATTCACATTCTTCTGTCAAGGACTTGTCAAAGAAGAAAAAGGTTCTATGGAGGGCTATTCATTTTACTAAAAGGAAGGGGATGCATTATATGATTGAGTGGATTACTTTTGGGTCAGAAGAGTTACTGCATTGCTCTGCTTTAATTTGGCCTTCAATCAAAGAGAGATTTAGTTTATCAGCACAGTGTGGTGCTCATGAAGAGGGACAGATCAGTTCAATTCCATCAGTGCAATAAAGCTGGTTTGTTTTATGGGGTTTTGTTGTTTCTCCTCCTTTCCATGATTCGTCCACCCTGCTTTTTTTTTCCCAAAAAAAAAATCCATAGGTTGTAGTGACGAGTTGATATGACAGAAGGTTAAGAATATTAATTTCTGTTTATTTCACTCTAAGTTTTAATGTGTATGATATATGAATATTAATGCTCCTGCTACCTCTCATATATGCAGTTAAGCAATCCAGAAAAGCCTAAAGGAAAAGATTAGTATGTTGCCTCTGTTTTAGATATAGAGAAAAGTGACAAGAGAATAAATTCTGAAGGATCAAATTAATAAATTACTTTCCTACAGACAGCACTGGCAGCTGTAGAGGGTAGAACCTCGTATTTTCTATTGAACCTTGTATTTTCTATTCAGTGCCCCTTTCCACCTGAAAAAACAAAGGTTTATTGTACACAGCATTTTTTAGATGTGCAGTGGTGTTATCTGTTTGTTTGTCTTCTGATTTAGAATCCTTTTTTTTACCAAGAGGAAGGTTTTTCCATGCTTTCTGAAAATTTTCTTGTATTTTCAATTTTATAGTTAATGTGTCCAAAACCCAGCTTTGAGTTGAACTAGGGAGTTGTGTTTCCTCTTCAGCATGTTGCCAGGCTCTTCCATTCATCTTTCCTTCAGCTGTGCTGTGTTCCCTTAGGATTAGAGTATTTTGCTGATCCACATCACGAAATACTCAGAATGGTGTTACTTAGCTCCTTCCACTGGAAATAATAGGCATTAAAGAGCATGTCCCGCCAGTTAACCTTCTGCCTCCTTTTGAATGAACATGATGAGCTGCAGCAGATGAAATATGACTCTCAAGTTTCTTTACGCCGCTCTCATAAGCTATGTATTGTTTTGATTTGGCTTATTGAACGCATTATGAGGGATTTCTGACTGGCTTTAGGCCAAGGTGTTACTCTGCTGCCAATGGAAGAGCAAGTGCGTGATTTAGAAGAAAATGCAGTGAAGCTTGGTCTGTTGTATTCTCTTCTCTCCCTGTTTTTGAGGGACAAGGGAGAATTTTGTATTTGTTGACATAAGCTACTGAAGTATCTTAAGAGCACAACAGAGGAAGGAAGTCTGTGGTAATCTAACCTTGCTTAACTTTTCTGTTATGCGCCTCTATGTACATGTCAGATGTCTGGGATAAATGCATCACCTGTTGAATAGGTCTTCTTGGAGGCCTGGTAGTATTCTTTTCATGTCTGCAGTTGTATTTCCTGAGGATGAGTCCCCTTTCTCAGAGCCTGCTTGTTTCAGGGTGGAACATGATGTCTGAGCTGGGGGTGCTGGCTTGTCTGTGCTCCAAATAACACTTCTCTCGGCATTTTCTGGTGGTTTTGATTCATGGCCTTAAGTTGGAGATAACTAATGAGCTTTAGAAAATTGTGGAAAAGGAAAATGTGTTGTCATTGTGTATTGCAGAATATAAGTAATAACCAGAGGTATTGCCTACTTAGTAGAATGTGGTTATTTGTTTGCAGTATAACTGGGCAAACTGGAAATCCAGTGACTGCCTCCTACCCAAGCAGTCAACAGCCATCACAAGGTGACTTCCTCTAAAGACAAATTTTTGTTTTGTTTCTGCTTTCTGCCTTTGATATGGTGTGTTCAGAACAAATTTGTGGGAAATTTTCCAGACCAGGGAGTGAGAAAAACATACTTGGGGAATAATATAAGGACTTCTGTGACATGGAAGCCACACTTCTGATTTATTTTATGTGAAAATTGAAGGAGTTTTAACCTCTTCCCTCTCCTCTACATCCAGAAGTTTCAGATAAATATCTAATTAGAAGATTTAAGTAGTTTCAATAAATTTGCAGTACTGACAGTGCCTTTTGTTACATGTCTTTTTGTGTGAAGTTTGTTTCTGTTTTTATCCCTGCTGATCTCAAACTTTAAGACATTCAGAATTCTGCTTTTAGTTACTACTCTCTGTAGAAAGAGTGCTATAGGGGAGAGATCTCTGGGCTATGTAGTGCAGGAGGGAGGCATTTGGTGACAGGGAAATGGCCCTTGAGAGTGGAGGCATCTATTCTTTCCTTTCCCCATGGGAATGCTGAAATGTTGATGTTTGGGGAGGGAGCTGAAAGGCTTGAATTCCCATTGCCTCTCCTCAGCGTTTTGCAGTGAAATTGTCTTTCATCCTAAGATGCTGGTTCTGGAATGCTGAGAGCAAAAGACGGAGAGTGCACATCTCTCTCAGGAGTAGCGTTTCTGACAGTCTGAAGACTTACAGCACCACCGTATCAGCTTACGCTCATTCATCTGAGGCTGGTGTCAGTTTGCCACTGTATGAAATGCAGCCTCTTCCTCTGCCTCCCCCCAGATGTGAGGGAAGGCGCAGGGTGGGCGGTAGGGCAGAGGAATGTGTGGGGCCCTGCTCCTGTCCCAGGATGCGCTCTGCGATGCCTCCTCTGATTGATGAGCTGGGCAGGCTGAGGGGAAGAGCAGGCACTACATTCTACTTATGGTCTTGTATTTTAGCCAGGAATAGCATTTATTTATTTTTAAAGGTACATGACTGATAAATAGAGGTCTTACCCTTCTGCTGGCATTTGCAGCAAAATTCATTGATCAGAATGGGGCAGCTTTAGTGCTTTCAGTGCTGGAGTCTCTTACGGCGCTGTGCTGAAATTCCTTTCTGTTTTGCACTGAGTAATTATTATATTTTTGCTCTTCTTCTTGGGGTTGTTTCTTATAACCATAACAGTCAGCCTTTATTGTTTTATTGCTATTTTACTTTGTGATTTTATTTTTAAATGCCAGATTAGGGTAGTTGTGAATGGATACATGTTTTGTTGCTCAGTCCTGCTTGTGTTCTGATCCCTTTTTTCATGTTGTAAAGTACAAAAACTGTGCTGGATGTTCTGTGTGCAACAGTTGGGCTATTAAGCTGAACTAATTCTTTAAAGAATGGCAATAACTCCAGAGAAAGGCATCTGTAGGATTAGGCGAAGATACTAGAAGGCAATCACTTGGCAAACTGTTGAAGGAAAGCAGTCTTTGCAAGGGGGAAAGTGGTGTGTTCTTTCTCCTGAATGCATGCAGCCACACAAGTAGAACAGCTTTGAAGCTGGGTTAATGTGGCTTACTTTCTGCCTTTTTTGTACTATTTCCTACATTTCTTCTGTGTAGAAAAGCAGACGGAATTCCTTGATAAGTGCATTAGCATTTATTGTGCATTTCTGTGGCCACACACTGCTGGCTGAATGATAGATAGACTGAGAAGGGAAAACTCCAGCTGGAATGCCTTCAAAAGTGAAAAGATCAAATCCTCATGCTTGTTTACAGGATTCAGTGGGGTATGTCAGCTACGCCATCAATAAACTGTTGAGTATATTCTTCTAAGCCTCAATCTTTTAGTTTCTTTAAAACATTGCTAGTGTTACATGCCTGGTTTCATTGGGAAAGGTGGCAATGGCATTTTTTTTGCCACTTAGTAAATGATTGAATTGTAGTAAGACAATGTGGATAGTTAAGTGACTAGCTTATACATAGCTGCAAGAGGTGGAAAACATCATTGCAGTATCATTAGCTGCTTTGACCAAGGTGAGCTACAAAGGCTTGGGTGTATTATCCTGTACTTTCTTCCTTGACGCATTGGGAATGCTGATGCATGCCCCATGTCGCGATTCTTGTTGATTGTCATTTCAGTGTGGCTCTAAGAGCACCTCATGGGTCAGAGAATGAACAGTAAAATAAAGCTTATGGGTTGATTGTCAGTTAGGATCCTCCTGTTGTTTTCTCTAGGACACTGGTGCTGCCTAGGATCCCATTTATTGTCACAATTATGTTAATGTCATAAATAACAAGCTGTATGTCTGTTCCAGTGGTCTGAAGAAGAGAGGAGGAAAGAGTACAGTCTTAATAGTCACCTTGTCAAATTGTACCTTTCTGTTCCTGCATGCATGTTTCTGCGTTTAACAGATCTTGGAAGGATGATTATCCACTTCTGAGGAGCCAATTTTCTTTAAATATTTTGATTTATTTATTTTTTTATATGCTGATTATGAATTCTTTTCTGTTGCTAAGGTAATGCTTTTCAAAAATGATAGTGAACGTACACTCCCTATTTGGCAAAAGCAAAGAGCATCTTTCGTAAAGCATGATATATCCTGAGATGAAATGACTGCTTTTACTTTTGAAAAACGGATCAGTATTAGAGATTCCTGGTCTCTCCTGGTATTGTGTTGCTTATTATAATAATTCTTAATTCACAGTTTTACCCAAGAAGGAAAGCTTAGCCAGACTGCTACATGTTTAAATACTGAGAATCTGGTGAGCCATTTGATCTGCCCATCTGTCCTGTGCCCAGGAAAGAAACATTTACAGGTCTGAAAGTTTCCGAGACAATAGTTAAATGACAGTGGTAGGACTTGGTTTTGCCTTCAGTGATGTCCATGTGTGTAGGAAGGGGTTGCATTTCCAAAACTGGCTCACCCAAGGGAGGCTGTTCCAGAACCAGGTGCCTTATTTGTTCTTTTGTTTTCTGCTGTTACTTCTCTGGAGCAGTCAAAGATGAAATTCTGTCTCTGAGAGCCTATCTCCAGACTTTGCACTTCTAAAGAGCTCTTGCAAGAAGGGAAGAAAGTTTTGCTTTGTTTTAAATGAAAACAAAAACAAACTTGGGGAAGTCAGGATGTAGAAGAGAAAGGCTATTGGTTCTTGGGGAGAGGGATTTTTTTTTCCTTATCTTGCCCAATTTCTTCCTTTTCCTGTCAACTGTCTTCAATGTGCATCCATTTGAGTCCAACTCTTCTCAGTTTTCTGCACTGGGATAGATCAGAAACTTGTTCATAATAATTTCAATTCTGTATGCAAAGAAAACAATAGACTTCCCTACTTTCTGAGAATATTGTAATGAAGAAGGAATAAGAGGATACTGTAGGATCTTCCTAAAGACCTAGTCTACTTGACTTCCAAGTTTTCAGGAAGAGAAAATACTTACATAGGAAACTGCAGACCAGTCTAAACTTTGAGAAGCTGGTGGTGAAAACTGTGTCTGTGTGTGGCCAGGAACACTTTTACAGGACTTTGTCACAGCCCAAACAGTGGAGAGCTTAGTGATCTTCAGTGGACATATTCAGACTTGGTTATTCCTGTACAGCGATTTTTAAAGTGGTCATTTGTCAGCCTCTGAATAAGGGCTTTAAAGAAAGGAGCAGGGGACCTGAAAGTGTTAGAGGAAACAAATGAGATTGCAGCTGACATCTCCAAGGGAACTTTTGTTCAAGGGTGCTCAGGCTGTTGACCTCTTTGCTTCTCCATTTCATTGCCTTTTGATTACAGCATTCTTCAGTACCAGAAAAGTAGCAGCTAGTTGGCGATTGGGCAGATACTACCTTTTCTTTTTGGGGAGGTGTATGCAGTCATGGACATTGCCATGAAAAGATTTTAGTGCACAAAGAAACAGTTTTGCACTGAATTTTAAAAGTTTGGGATTTATATATAAAGCTAATGGTTTATTTCCTTTTCTCTCTTACCAGAGATTGGAGAGTAATTCTGGTGATCTGCATCTTAGTTTGGAAATCATTGCTTAATAACTACACTTGGGCATCTGTCAGCAGGTTGGCAAGAATATGAGAGGAAAGGAAGAATTAAAACACATAATTTTCTTTTTCCATTCCTTTCGCTATTGTACCTCCCTCTCTTTGTTTAGTTTTAGTGTCAGAATTAAGTATATGGTAGGCTAGAAGTAAATGTTTTTGCAATAAGCTGATAGTAATTTTTAGCAGACTGCACTGTTTCTCAGGTGTAATTGGCAGTTTGTTGAAGTCAAAACTGTAGTAACCTCTGTAAAGGGCCTCACTCTTTAGCATAGGACCCTTGAGAAGATTTGTCCAGAGCACAAGTAATGAACTGAGAACAGCAGAAAGGGCAGGTGGCCCCGATCTTCACTCATTACTTCATTGGGGGTCTCCTTGGTGTTTATCAGTGAAAGCTTTCTGTAAGTACCCCTATGTGGAGAGCAGTTTCTGGTCCCACTGAAACTCAAAGTATGGTTTTGAGAGGGTCTCACGCACTAGTGCCTCGGAAGGATTTGCTTCTTGCCTACAACCTGCCAATAATATTCCGTGAACTGAAATGTGAGTAGCATGTGGTGTGAAGGATCAATTTTGTCTATAGGGAATGTCAAATTTTATGTTCACTCTGTGTGCTTACAGGTCTTTTACACTGTAAAAATTAGGATTCCTAATCTTGTTTATTTTTGCAATATTCATACCTTTCTTGGTTTGTTTAGATTTTGTTTTCAGTTAAGTATTGGCGTATTTTGCACTTGGAAAAAAATTGTGTAAAGATTAGTAAACCAAACCTGAACAACTCATTTGCCTTTCAGTCTTCCTTCCCTCTCCTTATCCCAACTAAGCAAATATATGCCAGTTACGGAGTAATATGCACAACATCTAGAGAATTGAGGAGGCACTGTATTTTCTCAATAAAGGATCTCTTACCTCTCTTAGGTAAGGCCCTATCTCAAAGCCTGTTGAAATCCCAGATAGAGCTCTCACTGGTCAACAGGTTGACAAAAATGAAGAAACGTGTCAGCAGTTTTAAATGTCTGGCTCTCAACTGTTCTGGGTTTGTGAACATGAAGTGCACAGATGCCAATAAGCTGTGCCGTTAGCTCCCAAGATGTCACCTCGTTTTGATAAAATCTATCCTTTGGCTCAGGAAAAAAAAGCAGTAGGTGGAAAGAGGAACTCAAGTTGTAGTGCTAAGCTAGCGGCTCCTGAAGATGCAGCTCTGTGATTTACCACTGTGTAGGGTTTTCCAAAATATCAGAATAATAAGGATCACCATAGAATGATTCTATTCTGTACAAGCTGTAATTCCAACCCACCTTCTTTAAAACGTTAAAATGCCTGCTAGGAGATTTTAAATGGCAAATGGTTAAGAAAAAAATCTTTGGGAGAGACAGATTAATAAGTGTCCCATATCAATTATTGATAGTGTCAAATCAATGTAGCAGTTTAGTCTCATTTAACCTCACAATTATTTAACTGTAATGTTCTAATAGCCTGAGGCTGGAATCCTTTTTCAATGCAATTCTGAACTATTTTCTTCAAGACTGTTGCTATGGTGTTCATCATATCACAGTCTAAGAATTTCTTGGTATTGGTCAGGTCATAGAGGAACATTTCTTCATTTTTTGGTTTTCATTTTAGGAGAAAAATTGGTTTATTAGGTTTATCCTAGAAATTTGTCTTAACTCAACAAATATCAGAGAAAACACACTGTATAATCTGTTTCACAAATAGTTTGGTGATAGGCTAAATGTTACCCTGCTTGCTGATATCTCAGTGTATGCAGCAGGCTGTGGGGTTTTGTTCTGTGTGTTCCTGAACAGTGCAGAGAGAGTTTATTAAAAAAGGAAGCATTATTTGCAGTTCTGTGATTACTTTTCATTTCAGTATAGACTAAAGGAAGCAGAACTCATTACCATACCCAGGTTTCCGGTTTTGTCCCAAACAAGAATTCTTCATGGGAAAAAAAAAAAGAATTTAAACCTAAACCTTTTGCTTAGTTGCTAAAGGGAAGATTTTTCTTCCTCAGATTTAATTTCAATAAGTCAAGGAATAAATATTTCTTTTAAAGAAGTTTCACTGCCACTTTGTGTGATTGTAGAGGCACTTTTCAAAGCTATTATTGAGGAAAATCTGATTTTTCTGAGGCATTTGCAGTATAGATTAGGGCTAAACGTGCAGTTAGATTTTTCTGAACAGTTTTCATCCTGCCAGCACCATAGTTCTGTAGATACACGGGCTTTTGGACTCATGAAAAAGCTGTGAGCTATTGACATGCATGTTCAGATGTTTCTGAGGAAAGATATTATCAAAGAATCTGAAAATTATGGAAATATTTCTGTATGTAGAAATACTGCTTTAAGTGCCAACCAAACCTTGCTTTGTAGCAATGTTTGTAGTAAAAACTGTACACGTGGCTGTAAGGGCTTTTACACTGACAGAATATTGTGGTTTGAGGAGTCCTTTTATTTAAGTAACGCTACTGTTCATTTGATTCCATCTCCCTGTTTTTTGCCTTTGTTTCTCCTTTTCTATTTTTTTCAATTTTATTTTCTTTAAAGAGGAAATCTATTCATTGGGTGCAGTTAGGCTGATACTTTGCAAATTTTCTCTTATAGTCTTGATCCTACTTGCTTTCCCCGACACACAATACTGCAGGTTCTGAGCTTTTGCAGAGCAGACAGTGCCAGTCCCTGCTAGAATTTAGAATTCTCTGATATCCATACTTTATAGGAGTATTTTATATTTAGTGGTAGCTGAAGATGTGCAGAATCAGTAGGGCTATCCTTTTCTTCCCCACGTAGTTGAAAGGTATTCATACCTGTTGATCATCTTGTTACTTCTTAATCTGAAGTAAGTTCATTGACCCACTTCATTGGCTCGAAAAGAATGGAGATTTGTAAGGATGCTGACAAAGCTACTCAAATGCATGAGCTCTTGAATAGCAGAGTAGAAACCGTTGTCCAGCAATAGTGGTTCCAGGTGAGGTTGAGCAGTGGCACTCCTCACCTGTTACGCCTCAGGGGGTTATTTGCTGCCTGACTCATGTTCTACTGAGGGGTGCTCCTGGCACTGACTCTTCTTAGATATCGTTTTCTTTATGTAGCTTCATTATCTTATCTCCACAGATTTTAGGGCCTGTCCATGTCAAATGGACTACACTGATAAAGCTCTGGAGAGCAAAGAAGAATGAAAGAGGCGGAGAGTGGGCAAGATGAAGCAGAGGCTGGGAAACTGGAGAGCCTCTTCATACAAATCTACTCTGAATTGTCTTTTGGCCTGGCAGGGGAAAAAAAAACAAAACCTCAAACAGAACCAACAAACCAAAATCAAACCATTCTTAATAGATTCTAGATGTTTCAGAAGGAGGAAATGATTTTCTTTGCGAAAGACTCTTTACTGTAGTATTTGATGTGAGGAAAGTGGCAGGAGCAGAATCATTGTCCTCAGGCAGGTACGTAACAGCCCAGGTACCCATTTTGCTAGTGGTTGAATCACCTCCCTTACTTTCCTGCTCTTTGCTAATAGATTTCCCTTTAGCAACCTCACCTGAATTTCCCATGGTAAAGCTAAAGTCTCTTCCTGCTTTTTCTTACTGATGAATCGCTCCCCATTCTCTCTAATATCTTCTTTGTATACTTGTAAGACTGTCATTTCTCCCTTTGGCTTCCTTCCCCAGGCCTAATCAGATCCCAGCTCTTTGAATCTTTCCTTGGAGGTCAGGTTGTGTTTTCACCTGAAATCTCTCACTTCTATGCCTCACATTTTAAAAATAATAAATTTAGCTCAAACAACACTTGATTAGAATTTTAAGGATGAATGGTTGTTGCTCATATAGAACACCCTTTCGCAGTAATCCCTTTTCACTTACACTTACGAAAAACTTGACCCATATTGCTCCATTTGTGAGACATTTACCTCTGAACTCTATGCACTCAGCAGAGCTTGAGCTCTGAAATGCTTAAATTTTTACTAGCATCTCCTGGGAAACTCAGCAAAGATCCACCCGTTAGATCACTTGGCTCCAGCTCTGTGTACTCCAACTGCTTCATCAGAAATGGGGATAATAGCTATGTGTCTGTAGTCTTGCCATGTGTTTGAGTCTGACAGTACTCAGCCAAGGATTATTCCCAATTCATATTCACGCCAGATTATGCCGTTTTAGGAGTAAAACATTTGGAAATATGTGTGCATATGGCCAAATGGCATGGCTGAACTCCTTTCAAAATGTGATTTAAACCTCACTCTGTCAAACCCTGTGAAATTGCACTGAACTCCAGAAAAATATGTGCAACTTGGCTTTTGTTCAAAACTCTAATACACATATATATTTGTTGCGTTTTTAAACACTGTTTCAAGAGAGAGGGGCACAGTGTGCATCATGAAAACTGGATCAAGAAGAGAAAATTCAGTATTGGATTTATCATGTGCTGAACTGGTACCCATTTCTTTGGAACAAGCTACAACTTTTCTTTAACATACAAGTTTCTTTTTCTCAAGTGAAACCTCTTTACCTGACAATTAAAAATAAAAGGAAAAGATTCTTGTTTTCATTTGAAGGGTTAGGACTATTATGTAATTCCCAATAGCATTAACACGTAAGTTCTACAAATGGCATTATGCACTTTTATCCTTTCCACCTGAGCAGCTCATTTATCTGAGTGGCCATTGTCTCTTGAGAAACACTTGAGTGGTTGGTAGCATGTGCTGGAGAGTTTCTCAATATCTGTTGCATTCTGGTTTGATGAAACCCAGTTCTGTGCTACTGCTTCAGTTCAGGGAGTAATTTCAATTCAGGGATTTTATCTTCAGTTTCTTTACAATTACAATTCCAGTCCAGACTCGGCTACTGTCAGCTGTGATGGAACCAGCAAACTTTGAAAATAATAAACATGTAGGTTATTGGAATTTCCTCTTAAGAAAGCTTCTTCAGAAAATCATTTAATGACACGAAGTGTATGTGCAGAAAGTGCAGCATGTGCGGGAGCAAGTGACCTACCTGGACCTGTGGCTTGAACAAGCTTCAGGACGTATTTCAGGGTGAATGAAATGGAGGTGTGTTGTGTTTCTTTTTTGTTTGTTTCTCTTTATTTAGTTTTTAATTAAATTGATTGAAGGAATGCTGCTGTATTTAAACAAACAAGAGATGTGAGGGATGAGCTTCTTAAGTTTGACTTTTTGTACCGTAACAGTTAAATCTATATAGACCTGTTTTGTACAAAAAATCTTTTGCATGAATGCAGGATACTATTCAGTCCATGCATGGTGCACTTGACACAGCAGAGTTTCTCTAATACTTACTCAGCATGTGACAGTAAGTAATCATTTGAGTTTTTAGCCTGTGGATATTTGCCTCAATGGTAAATGAAGGAACTTACATCAGTGCTGAGTTCTGATTTCTTTGCATAGATAACTGGACAGAACTATGTGTTTTGTGCCATCGGTGATACTTATATTCAAAAGTACCTGCACAAACACATGTTACCATTACATAAATTGCAGGAATTTATAAAAGTAAATAAAGTTCCTAGCTATTGTTTTCTTCTTTATTAATCAGTGTTTGATCTCCTGCAAGTTAAAAGGATGGGAGCATCAGCTTCTCAGAGTAATGTTAATTATTTTCTTTTGGCTATAAATCTGAGAACAAAATGATTAAATAGACTGCAGAAGAGGGAGAAAACATTTATTGTGTTCTGCAGGGTTTGGGAACAGCATATGTCTCTTGGGACTTTGTTTCTTATACATTTTATAGAGCTCTGACCTCTTAAGAGCGCTGCTTTAATTACTTGTTCTTGGGGTTCTGAGTTGGTATCAGTGCTTGCCATGCAAACAAGCCTGTTACAAAGAGGTCAGATTTCATGAGACAGCAATAGACTTGTAAAAGCAGATTTTACTGAAACAAAGTCAGAATTAAGAAGAAACCAGAGATTTGCATGACAAAACAAGATACAGAAGGAGCAAGTATTGAGGTAAACTGTTGATAAACAATCTATAAATTTAGACAAGACGTAAGTGGGGATTTTTTGTTTCTAAACCCACATTTAGTGACATTAATGTGTTTTTCTGAAGATTTTGTGCAGTTTTCCATAGTTCTGACTTTTGTTGTCTTTAAAGATTAATTTTCTGAGGAAATAGGTTGCTCCTGCTCAGGTGGAAAAATGTTTAAGTATCAGCTTCAGTTAACAACTTGCATGGAATTTTCTAGATAGTAAAACTGAATCTGCTCATGCTTGCTATCATTATGACATTGTGTTCTGTGAAATACAATTTTTCCTCAGTTTCTTTTGTAGCTCTTTGGAATCTCTTCTGTCTTTAATCTTTATTTTTAGAAGATCTGTTTAAGAATAGCACTAGAGAAATGCTATTCTCACTTCAGGTGAACACGTTGTCTGTGCAGGGAGGGTTTAGAACAGAGGAGGAGGGAAGGGAGAAAGCAAGAAAAGCCTGGATGCTTCCCCCTGTGTGGTGGAAAACTAGAGCAGAGTGACTGCATCAAATTCAGCAGAAAGCAAACACAGAAAGTTTAAAGTTACAGGAACAGCCTTGTGCATATGAATGTTACTTGTACTGAGTGTTTCTGTTCTCTGAACTGGAACTTCTGTAGGTAGGCAAAGTACTATTAAATGTCTTTTTTATTCTAATGATGTCTCCGCAATCAAAATCTGTTTAAGGAGAGAACTGTTTCCATGTCTCGTGCCAACAGGCTTTAAACGTAACTGTTGTAGCATCTTTATGTGAGTTGTGGGTTGGGTTTTGGTTTTGGTTTTTTTTGTTCTTGAACCTGGTACTACTACTCATAAGTGAAAGAAAGAACAAAAGCTGGAACATAGGGGACTGGGTTAAATTCTGCTGGTGAGAGAGGCTAGTTCTGTCAGCAGTGAAGGCGGGTAGGGAACAGACTACGGAGCATGCTGGAGCTGCAGGGGCCTCCTGCCAAAAGCACAGGACTAGGGGTAAAAATGGACACCAGGAGCACCTCTGCTTTTGCATCCTCAGAGTCTGAATCATGTTTGAGGTGTTCAGCAGCCACAGTGTTTGTATCATGTAGCTGCAGCTGCTCTCAGGTGATTTTGCCGTATGAGGTGGTTCAGTTGTCTTGTTTTTCAGAGTGTTTGGGAGGTCTGTCCACAGAGCTGCAACACTTCCACTCTGCTGTTATGATCAGGAATGCTCATTTCTGCAGCGCTGTTGCAACTACAGGAATAAAAAAAGGATTTATTCTGACCTGGGAAGTAAGATAGTTATACTAGATAATAGAAATCTTTGAAAGTTTGGGAGTTAATTTGTGCATGGAGGGGAAAGTAATCCGGTGATGTCACGTTTCCTTTGCACTCCAATATTAATCTATTGATGCTAGACAGTAGTAGTAAAATGGCAGAGGAGAGCAGCATTAGTTTATATACTTGGTCTGCATCACTACTGTATGTGTCCTCAAAGCATATGAGCATTATTGAGGACATATTTGAGTAAATAGGATGAAAAACTATTTCAATTAATAAATAAAATAGAGGAATTATGTCAACAGAAAACCTGAATGTTGAGAGATGGTTAACTTGCTAACATTGGTTTATCTGTATAATTTATATAATATTCTGTATAATTTGTACAAGAGTAGATGTTTATTTGAAATCTGATTATTTTTAAAAAGAAAATCAGGTTGGTGCCATTGAGCTTATGCAGAGATTGTTCCCTCAGCAATTATAGGGGGTAAAAATAAGAGTGGAATTCTTTGTGTTGTGAGCTATACAAAAGGAGTTGCCTCTGAAGAGCTGTTCTTTCTGCTGTGCTGTAAGTAGCAGTAAGTTAACAATTAATTTGAGGTTTTTGTATTCCATTCTCTTTGACTTTTATTTTCCTGGCAAAGAAATCCAACTACTGATAAATTTCTTAGGTGGCTGTTAGCTGTAAGGTAGTTACTGAACTGCCACTTCATTTGGCTCAGTTTTGTGAGCTCCTTAACTTGTAAATGCTCAAAATTTTATTGATGCTTTGCATCAGGCATCTGCTTGATGAGCACTTGGACTATTGAGATGAAAGTGTTCTTACGTGATTAAACTTATTTTGAGATATTTTTTGGTTTTGATATCTAACACTTGAACTTGTATTGCTCTGCAGATTCTTTTACTAAAGTGAGTATTATTAAAGGACTAAAATATGACTGTCAGGAGCCAAATGGTGTCTTGGAAATTTTCTATTGCAGTGAATTTTTCTTTTAAGTGTAGTGGGGCCAGTCCCAAACTAGTTGACACAAACTTCATTAGTTTAATAATTGATATGATTTCCATCTGCATGTCAGTCATTTTGTGCGCTTAATTCCATTTGAGAGAGTCATTAATTTTCATGGAAACTTTTTTTGCTGAATTAAGTTAAAGCAAAGTTACTTTAAGTAGACCTTCAGCCAGTGAAACCATGCTATCAAGCAAAGCTGACAAAGTAATTAGAGCTGTCTTTCTTTGCAGGTAGAAAAAAGGACTATTTGAAGTATTTCTGGCTATTTCTGCAAGTTGATCAGTGATCTGGAATTTGATTTAGCCAGGAATTTTTCATCACTTTAGTCTTTTAAATTCAGTGTTCTCTTATTTTTAGCCATTTCTGCATTTGAAGTCCAGCCACTTTCAACTGAGGTCCAAGAAGGTGGAGTAGCTCGATTTGCCTGTAAAATAACAGCAAATCCTCCAGCCACGATGACATGGGAAGTGAATCGAACCACTTTACCTTTAGTCATGGACAGGTATGGAGAGTTGCATGTTTTGGAATGTCATTTATTTTCTGTGATATTTTGAGCCTGCTACAAGAAGAAAATCTGAATACTTGCAACTCTGTTCTTACGTGTATTGTATGTCAGCTATTAAAATAGCTAGTAATAGTAGTTAATGAATTTTTAAAGAGGTGTTATGAGTACAGACCAGAATCACCTGCTATTGTCGACGCAATAATCACTGACCTATGAATTGTTACTGGTGAGTTTTGTATGTAAGTCATCCTCATGACTGTGGGATACAGAATATGTGTGGACTTTGGCTGTGGGGGTGATTTGAACTCATGGGATTGCTTTTGCAGAAGAAACAATACTGAACCTGTTTTCTTTAGAGGGCCAATAAAGAATTATATGCACAGTCAATTGAGTTAAAACACTTAATGCTAGGGAAATTCTGCACCGGGTGACTTCTCTTGAATTAAGATTAACTTGAAGCATACAGCCTGCTCCTTGCTGGAATCTTTTCCTGTTCAGATTGTATTCATTGAACGTACTCCCATCCTTCTTGACATGTAGCTTTTGATGAACATGTCTAAGGTACCTAGCATGCAAAGGTGAAAAAAGAAACATAAAAATTGAAAGCATAAGTGGGCTTTTGGGAATCATATACCAGGTGTGCTAGTATATCAGAAATTGCTGCCAAAAATCAGCCAACCTGAATCGTATAAATGTAGTAGCTGGCTAAAGAAGTTGCTTCTGAGGGTGAGAAAGATGTACTTGTGGGGGGGGGGGGGGGGAATGCTGCCTGTACTTCAGAAATGTGGGGAGATGAGTCATATATAGAGAATGCTTTTGAGCCTCCAGCCTGCTGTTCCCAGGTCAGTGTAGCAATGGCTGTTTGCAAATCAAGTAGTTAATTCCATGATAGTAATTGCTAGCTGAATGTTCATCTACATATTTTTTGATTTCTGTGACAGGATAACCACTTTACCTACAGGAGTTCTTCAGATCTATGGTGTTGAACAGAGGGATGCTGGGAATTACAGATGTGTTGCCACAACAATAGCCAATAGACGGAAAAGCACCGAGGCAGTGCTGAGTGTCATTCCAGGTACTCACCTGGGGCGATTTTTCAGTGGCATTAAATTCTTTCTTACATTATAGCAAAAACACTTACCTGCATTGAAGAGCTGTTACTGACCTCTGAACCACTTGGCCAAATAATAATTTTGCTTGTGTGTGTCATCTGGCTAAAACATTGTTCAGTATAAGTTTCCACAGTTACTGAAATTAGGCTTTAGTTGAATTTAATTTTAATCATCCTTTAAAAAAAGTCTTGTTTTATTTCATGTTTAATTGAGTTTTTGTTTATTGTTCTTTCTTTGATTTTATTTTTAATTATTTTTCCCTCCTCTGAAGCCTCAGACTTGAAGCCTTTTCACAAGCCATCTATAATAGCTGGTCCTCAGAACATTACAGCATCTGTTCATCAAACTGTCATAATGGAGTGTGTAGCCACAGGGAATCCAAAGCCAATCATCTCATGGAGCCGGTTAGGTAAGTCTTAAAATTACGGCATATGACCTGCAGCCTGTGAAGAGGAAGTAAAACTAGAAAGAAAGGATTTCAGCAATTAGGTGACAGTTCTGAGGCTTTATGTAGTAGGTAACGATTAATAGGTTAGGGGAGGATAAGTGAAGCACTCAGTTGCATACTTAATTCTGCTGTTAAGAAGCCCTGAGGTTTTCTGAGGTGTTGGACTCTGCGTTTCTGCTGTCAATCTGGCACTGCCCCCAGTGCAGACTGTGGATAATGCTGGGTAGGGTGATGACCACCAGGGATCTGTGACTTGGAATAGAATCAGTGGTGAGTTAGGGCAGGTTGGAGTGGTTGCACCTTATGAAGCCATCCTGTAAATGCTTTTCCTCCTCTTCATAGAAGCACTGTGTGAATGTGATTTGGACCTTGTGTTAGTTGGCAATTTGGACTATGGGTAGGTATTATCAAACCTGGAGTAGTCTGCCTGGAAGGGGAGAAGAGAGGGAATGCAATAAGAATAATGTCATTCATCAGTGCATCACATTTTTCCATGAAAACTATCTCTGTTTTTATTCTGACATGTACCTAAATGTGAAAATCAGAACGGTACCTGTAGAAGCAAATAACATTTTTTTGTGGTTTTGTTTCTAAAAGTGAGAGAAATAAATATATCTTTTGTGGTTGATTCAGTGACTCTTACAGACAAAAAAGTAGGAAAAAAGTTTTGTAATGGTCATAGAGCATTTACTGTGAAAATAGAAGAAAATATATGGTAAGCAAATATACTCATTTTATCCCCAGCATAATTCAGAAGGAGATAGATGATCCATTTTGTAAAGATGATGAGGATGTTGGTAGTGATAAACTGAATCATAATGTAAAGCAACTGGGGAGGATAACTGCAAAAATGGTGCTATTTTTTAGCTGTGATGGTGAATTTCAGATACAAACCATTTACCAAGTGGCAAGACCCGAGCATTTGAATGTTCAGATAACTGAAGAGCAATGCAGATGCAAAATGGAAACCTCTGAAAGCTCATCTGTGATTTCCCTTTCTCTTTTGACTTTGAAACTCTGATCTATGCCATTACTGCCCAGGCAAGCCTATTTAGATGCGATTAGATACACTGAACAGCCTTGTAACCACACTTTTTCCCATTTTCTCAAATAGACCATAAGTCCATTGATGTCTTCAATACCCGTGTCCTTGGAAATGGGAACCTCATGATTTCTGATGTTAAGGTGCAGCACGCAGGTGTCTATGTTTGTCGAGCTACTGTTCCAGGCACACGGAACTTCACGGTAGCAATGGCAACTCTCACTGTGCTGGGTGAGCCTGCTTTGACTTCTACAGTGTGTGTTAACATCTTGTGTGGGTCTTGAGCTGTGCTGTGTGCTGCATTGAATTTTTATCTCAAACATCAAGGGCTGTAGGGAAACCGCAGAGATGAAACAGATCACAGAACTCTGGCTGCCGCCTTCTGTCTGTTGACTTAGATGAGAAGTGTCAGATACTCAATGTTTGAATTATAAACTAGCAGTTCAGTTGCACTGGGAAATACCCAGGTGCAGTGTTGGCTCTGGGAAGAGAGAAACAAGTCTTACAACAAAGTCGAAATATGTGATGTATGTATGCTTCATGAACAGTATGTCATAGGCTGGAGTTTGATTTGCTTTTATTCATAAATGCATGAACAAAAATGTGTGGAAATGTTGTTATCTCTGCAGATAGTATGGATTTTTAAACAAATGTGCTTTGCTTTCTGCATGGGTATATGTGTATCTGAGTGGCCTGAGGAGAGAGGTTTGTGTGTGGAAAATTTATTTTCATTCTGACGGTCCTTGCATTTGTGGGGGCTTGATTTTTAATTTTTTTTTCCCCTTGTTACTTGTCTGTAGCTCCACCTTCATTTGTGGAATGGCCAGAAAGTTTAACAAGGCCTAGAGCTGGTACTGCTCGTTTTGCTTGTCAGGCAGAAGGAAATCCTGCCCCCAAAATTTCATGGTTAAAAAATGGAAGGAGAATACATTCCAATGGTAGAATAAAAATGTACAACAGGTAAGATTACGATTGCTGTATGAGAACTGTACTAATGATGTGCCACCAAACAATGAAATTCCGGTAACTAAATGTAGCCAAGGAAGACTTAGGTAAATACGAAATTTGACTATAAATGTAGTTATGATGTATTTGTGGACATTTCCTTGGCAGAAGGAATGGAGATTAATAAATACCTAAAATCCTCTGCAAAGCTTTTGTGATCACTGCCTTAAATGACGGGGGAATCAGTAGACCTGAAGTGTTTCACCGCAGAGTTGTTCTGGATTTACACTAGTATAGCAGTTGTTTGAAGCTCCATTTTACTACTTCTGTAGAATGAGCAGCTCATATTAAGAAGTTGATTAAAACATGACAATCCTAAGGTGCTGGTTTTTATAGGTGGGGAATAGATTTACAGGTTTGTTTCACTGTGCCTGGCTTTGCATAAGCATGTCAGGTTTTGAGGAACACTTCAAGTTGCTAAATTTCATAGCTGCACATACATTTCTAATAGAAAAGTTTGTGGCATGTAAGACAATTATACTAAACTCATGAAGCAGAAGCAAACATAACTGTTGTTGCTTTATGTAGAGCTAAGTTTATCAAAGATGTGAGATTTTTTTCCCTTTTTCTTCCCTTTGGATTCAGTAAATTGGTGATAAACCAAATCATTCCTGAAGATGATGCCATTTATCAGTGCATGGCTGAGAACAGCCAGGGATCTATTCTCTCCAGGGCCAGGCTTACTGTAGTTATGTCAGAAGACAGACCCAGTGCACCTTACAATGTCCATGCTGAAACGATGTCAAGCTCAGCAATCCTGCTAGCATGGGAGAGGCCACTGTACAATTCTGACAAAGTAATTGCATATTCGGTGCATTACATGAAAGCAGAAGGTAAGCAGTTTGATTTAAATGCTGTTTAACTACATGTGTGTTATAAGTGCATGAATGTCCTTGCAAAGACTCTTATTTGAATGGTTCATAACAAGGGCTGCACCACAGCATGCCAGCATATAAATGCATATTGTAATCAACAGGCATGCTTGGGAAAATATGTTTTTGCCACATCTCATTTGTAGGACTGAGTATTCTTTCCACTTGCCCTTGTCTGATTGCTTAGGTGAGCAGATTTTGAAGTTAGGGAGGGACTTCAAAACCTGGGGCTTCTATACTGCTACCTCTGTTTCACTCAGTCCTCAGCAAGAGTTTCTGCCTACTCTCTTCTCTGTGTATGCTTGGCAGAGAAAGAGAGCCTACAGCAGAATCCTAGAGGTTTACAGAGTGGACTGCTCACCAGAGACAGCTCTTTTGTCTAGATTCCTGATTTCTTCTGACTTTACTGTCTTTCATCTATTTTGGAGTAGAATAATTGTACTTTATTGACTTAACCATCTTCTCTTAAAACATGTATTGGCTGAAGGTAAAATTTGCTCTCCTTTCACCCTGTGGCCTCCTATAATGAAAAATGTATACTTAAACTTTAAAATACACTGAAATAGCCAGGAAAGGTTTATCCTAGTCTCTAAAATTATATATAAATTCCTATATAAAAGGGAATGGATAGCTGGAATAAAAACGAGTAACTTGACATTTTAAAATCCATTAGTATTATTTAATTGATTTACGCTAAGGTAATTTTTAAGGTGGTAGAAGACAGGCATTTTTCATAAGCAGAAGTGGTTGCCAAATGGCTGAGATTTTTTAGGTGCATGGGTTAAACTAAGCTGTGATTTCTTTTTCACTTCTATTCAGTAAGTGGTTTACTCAAGAACAGGACTGCAGATGCTCAGTTCTGTGCAGAATACCAGACTGCCATCTGCTAAGCAGAGGACAGGAAGGACAGCTTAATTGCTCTAATGCTGCTGCAGGAATAGCTGCCTTTGGTTTTCCAAGTGGGATATTTCAGGACACAAGGGAGTTTTGTCTGAAGGAAAGGAAGGAAAGAGTTATAAAAGATAATGAGGACAAGAGGTGTGGGAAATTACCCCCCCATGCTTTCAGGCACTGAGGTATTGTGCTCACAAGCCCATCTTAAAGCTAATATGAATAAAGTTACACTAGACAAGTTATCTGGGTAATTGTATGTCTGATGCCTGTGTAGAGAGCGGAGACTGGGTAACTTCAGAGAAAATTGGGAAACCGTCCTTAGGGAAGTGTGTGTCTGTGCAGGACATACTCTTGCACAGTAGTGAAAGGAGGTAAATTCTGCAGTGTGTTTTCTGCAAAATCATTTTGCAATCCCTGCTATGTGCTTGCTTATCCAAAGGTTGTATCTTGTGAAATGAGATTGTAGCTTGTCCTGGTTTAAAAACCAAAACAAACTGAACAAAATCAACCAAGCAAGCAAAACCCGCGGGTTTATTGGAACTTGCTTTCTCTGATACCCATCCTTCTCATCTTTCCCGATTGTCTCTTGATAATTACTTTATTTGATATAATGCTCTTGTGCATCCTTTTCAATTAGAAAGAAATTCACACAGGGAGTGGTAAGAGGAGTAATTACAGTGGTGAGAATCAAAATGTAGGGGATCTGCATGCATTTTTGCTTTGGTAACATGATTGGGTAGTTGCAGATGATCCACATCAGGACATAAAACCACTTTTGTCTCATTTAGTAGAGAAAATAGTGAGTTTCAAAGGCTAATGGCCTGCACTTTTTTAAAAAGAATTGCTTTTTAAGTGGTAGTTTGTAAACCTTTCTGAGGATATTGCTTATATATCAGAGGCATTATTCAAAACCTAGAAGATACCTCTGTGAGAAAGTATCACATCAGCCATTTTTTAATGTAAATTTAGAAGCAACTCTATTTAAAGAAATACAGATTAAATATTAAGGGAAATCTTTGGACAACATTCACACCATACTAGGCCATAGAGGTGCTACACTGACTGTTGACATTGTCAACAACTTATTTACTCTGTATGAATTCTGTATAATTATATATTAGTGTAAATAGTTTATATGACTGAATGAACTCATTTTGTTACTCCTTTTCAGCATGTCTTTGCGTACTCTGCCTCACACTCTCTTTCACATCTTAATGAAAATTAAAAATTCTCAGATGTATCTGACTTAACTGGATTGCATCTTACTTAAAGCTTCTCATGTGTAACTTTTTACTTTATACGTTGATGTTCATATGTTGCTCTCTTCTTTTAGTTGGGAACCACATTTGTCAATATGAGTAAAGAACATTTAATTGCAAGAGAAAAACAGTGCTTGCTAAGTAGTATACTGCGGCTTGTGATTCCATAAGCTTTAAACAGAAGAGAAAACTGGATAATACACTGATCATATACAGTTTTGTAGATTCTTTTTTTCCTGTAGCCTTCACAATGTGGTAGGTCCTTTGAATACAAAAGATTGCTCGTAATTTAATTTCAGAACTTAGGTATTCTGATGGCTCACTGTAAAAACAGGTTCAGGTTCCCTTTCCTATTAATGAAAAAAAAAGGATAGTGTTTTAATCAAGTTAGTTATAGGGACCAACAGGTGTGGGTTTTGTGGTTTTTTTTTTTTTGTTTCTTTAAGCAGAATATATTACATTCAAATTGGGGTCAGATTAGCAAGAAGAAAAAGGGTCTGATGAGCATGCATGTTGGAGTGTGTTAATTCCTTGTTAGTGATTTAGAAAAGGCACAAAGGGAATGCTGATTGTGGTGGAAGGCAAGCCTTGTTCTCTATTATGGCTGTTTCATTAGGGCCTCTGCATGAGGCCTAGCAATCCATTCAGTGAGAGAGCAAGTTCTTCTAATTTGACCTCAAGGATCTTGTTTAGCAGGTCAGAAATCGTGCCTTGCAATTTCTAATTAACAAGCCATTAAGTAGTCTGTTGTGAGATGCTCATAATCTTGTCTAATTAAAATGCTTTCAAGTGAATTCATAGATGTGGGAAAACTTAATGGTGGAATTTGCCTTTCCTTTTGTTTATATATTCAGTTGTGAAGAGGAGGAGCTGGCTCTTACAGAGTTTTGATTAAGTTGACATGCAGTTGGTGTGAATTGTTTGTTAACACAGCAGCTTTCACCACACTTACTCCACTTTATAGTCTTCCTCTATAGGAATAAAGCCCAACAAAGAAAAGGACTACTGCGTGCATTGCTATGCATATTTTAACGTGAATTGCTGACTTTTTTTTTTTTTTTAATTTTTAACAATTCACTATGTGCCAAACATTTGTGAAGCTCATTCTGGTCTGTTCTTATTGGCCTTTCTCCAAATTAAAGAAAAAAGGCATCAATCAAATGTAATAGAATTCACAGGACTAAAATGAGGTCCTTTTGCTGAATAAATTCTTTCTGTTTCTTTGGGGGGGGTTGTTTGTTTTGTTTTTGATGGAGTAGAGCCTTCACATTCCTCACAGTCTGCTATAGAAAGGCTCTGTAAATAGGTTTTGAACAAAACTTTCCTGACTCTAAACAAATAGATTTAGAACTTGGTATGAATGATAAGGCTATTAGGGCTTGTCTGTTGTGTTACTGTACATTGGGCACAATTTGTTGTGACTAATTCTAAATAGGGTTTAGAATTGGATTCATCATCCCTTATTCAGGAAAATGCTGAAACACCATAATCTGCACTGCAGCAAGACACAGTTACTTCTGTGCATAAAAGAGCTTTTACTTAGTAGGGTTGAAAATACTGAGGTAGGCTGGGGAAGAACATGAAATAACTTTACAGGATCTAAAAGTTAAGATACTGTGATGTTTAGGGATTGACAGGAAGTTTTGTTTGTCTAATTCTTGGTTTCTTTATGCCAGGTTTAAATAATGAAGAGTACCAAGTGGTCATTGGAAATGATACAACCCATTACATTATCGATGACTTGGAACCAGCCAGCAATTACACCTTCTATATTGTAGCTTATATGCCTCTGGGAGCCAGTCAGATGTCAGATCATGTGACTCAGCACACCCTTGAAGATGGTAAGACAAATATCACTGATTTAGCTGAACATTTTTATTTGCACTGTGTAGAAATGTGCAATCCAGAGCTAATAGCTCTTGAGGATCCCAAATTTCCATTGATGTCAGTGAAACTTGCGGATATGCGCAATGTAAGACTGAGCCAGCTGATGAAAGGAATGAGAGTAAAGTAACATTCCAGCAGGGCAACACTGCATATTAGGCAGTGTCTTTATCTGCTTTGAAAGACATTTCATTAAGTTATGCAGATAACTTCTAGATCTTTTAAGAACTCCCTCAGTGTTGAGAATTTGATGATACCCTGAGATTTATCCTCTATGACACTGTCTTGGGACTCTGAAATACAAATCAAACTGCACATCCACTGCATCTTTTGAAAATTTTGGAGGAAAATGTGAAATAAATTTTTGCTATACAAAAAAAAACCCACTTTTTTTTTGTCTACCTGCTTGTTAGTAGCATCTCAATTTCATAAAAGACCCTACTTCTGTGCAGTGATTTAACAAATCTGAACATCATGATGACAACAAGCTGTTTATTATAGTTCATTAGAACTGATAAGTAAATTCTGACAGGTTTAAGCTTTGGCAGTGTGGAACATTGCCAGTTCCAGTTGTCTGCCTGTCTCTTATCCAGGAGTTACTACCGTCATTATGCAGATGGTAGAAGAAAACATGCACTGAGTGTTCAGCAGTACAGGTTGTTGTCTAGACTCTCAGTTTAAGCTGCTGCATCTAATCTTGACAGTCAGGTTGTCAGAACAGCAAGGTGCTGATGATTACCTTTGATTACTGCTGAGACTTATAAGAGAAGACAACATCAAACGCCTTATGGAAAGGAGCTTTCTAAGGCTGTACTGCATGCAGAAGGTAAGAAGTATGAGCAGTGTCAAGTTATTCTTAAAATAAGCCAGAATCTACAAAACTTCTTGGATTATTTACTCTTACATTAGTGGTATCATCATAAACTGAGCTTTCAGATGAGAATTTTGCATCTCTGTTTTCCCTGAGCAAAAAACCTTTGTCTTTTCCTTCTTAGTTCCCTTGAGAGCTCCTGAAATAAGTCTGACAAGCAGGAGTCCTACGGATATTCTCATCTCCTGGCTGCCAATTCCTGCAAAATATAGGAGAGGTCAGGTGGTCCTGTACCGTCTGTCTTTCCGTCTCAGCACAGAGACCAAAGTTCAAGTCTTGGAGCTTCCAGGGACTTCAGACGAGTATCTCCTTGAAGGCCTGAGGCCTGACAGTGTGTACTTGGTTCGTATCACTGCTGCAACAAGGATTGGCTGGGGAGAGGCATCTTTATGGACTTCCCACCGGACTCCCAAAGCTACAAGTGTGAAAGGTAATTCTTAATGTTACTAGCTTCAATATTTTTTTCACCAGGTAGTGGAAGTACTGACTATCTTTGTGTTTTCATTTTTCTTTGAAAATAACTGCCTTTTAGTTTATTCATATATTGATTATTCATTATTATTACATTAAAAAACATTTCAGTTCTAATTTATCCTGAATTACATTGTTAGATTAGCTTTTTTAGGGAGTCAGACATCATAATAAATAATTATGAGTACACAGATGAGCTAGAATCAAAGTCTAGAATGAACTTTGGGCGCCCAGATTTTAATGTAAAAATTGGTTGTTTCTAGAAGGTAAGAATGTTACATATATCTCTCTAAAACCAGCACCAAAGTCTCCTGAGCTGCGTTTGGAGCCGATGAACTGTACAACTATTACAGTACTGTGGCAGCAGGACTCTGAGGACACTGCAGCTATTCAGGGTTACAAGCTGTATTACAAGGAAGAAGGCCAACAGGAGAATGGACCAATTCTGTTGGATGCCAGTGATCTTGAGTATACTGTCAGTGGTTTAGGTGAGTATGTAAAATATGTCTTACCGATTTTGGAAGATAGTGAAGTCAAAGACATCTTTGAGAGATTAAATCATTAAATCTGAGGCAACAACTTTTATGTTTGGCCATCTATTCTCCCAGCAATAAACTTTGCAAGCTTGATTTACACAGCTGAAGGAATAATCCTTTCCATAAATGTGTTGCACAACACTTAAATAACCAGATCTTGTAAACCTTGTGGAAGTAGGAAGAAGGACACCCAATTACTTATTACAAGATACAGAACTTACAGTTAGTAAGTAGTGCTAATAAGTGACGTCTTTTACTTTTCAGATTAATATGCATTATTTTCAGCTTTTGTGTATTTATGCCTCATCTAGTAATAGTGAAATATTAATGCCAACTACCAAAGTTTTTTGATGTGGTATTGCTAGCCTATTTGTCTGTTATTTGTAGCCTTTGTCATAGCTATACTACACAACAAAGCAGTGCTTGCTCACCATAGTAGCAAATAACCCTTGTGCATGTTTTTATCCAGTTAATACTTTAAAGGAGTACTGGTAAATATTTGTAGGACTGAACACAAAGGTTAGGGAACAAAACTTGCCGAGTCCTGTTGGAGTCTTTCTGCTGATCATCTGACTTTTCTTGCTATGGGAGGAATCATACTCAACGCATAGTACAGATGTGTAGGTATTATCACTAAGTCACAGGTGCTTCTGTAAACACATGTAACTGAGAATTTGTTTCATAAAAAGATATGTATAATGTAATTAGCAAAAGTTATGTAGGCCTTGACACTTCGTGTTTGAAGTGTGTTGAGATAGTTTACTTAGGGGTAGTGTGGAGAATTAATCTTGACTAAACTATCAGAATTGACCCACAGTCTTACCTAGGTCACATGGCCTCTTGACCATGCTCAGATATTTACCTCTGCTGCATACAGTTGAGATACTCTTTTAGGGAAGATTTGAGGAGAGCATTCTGGTGTGTTAGTTGTGCAGCTGACCATCTGTGACCATTTCTAGCCAGAGCATCTGCCAGCAGCTGACTGTTTAACAGATCTGTGAGACGAAAGAGCAGTGGGTTGAAAGGATGTGGTGTCTCAGTGTCCTGAAACATAAATACATTTTTTTTCTTCTCATTATGCAGTTACAAAGCAGTAATTTCAGACATGCAAATTTATGAACTGCATGATTTACATTATATGGATTTTCTCAGGACACCAGCCCTCATCAGATTAAAATCTTATAGAATTATGTGAATCTAAGTAATTTTGACACAGCTATTTTATTTATGCATTTCACATTTAAAATATTACTTATTAGGAAGTGATTCTACCTGGTTGAATTTGACATAAAACTAGACAAGTTACAGCTCGAGGTTTTGTGACTCTGGTAAACTGAATCTTCATGAGGTGGACAGAGGCCTTGAGGACTAATGTTCTGTCATCCGTTTGCCTCTCCTGAGGACACTAAACTACTGATTTATTGGCAACCTCTTTAAAATAAACATCTTCATTATGAGCTTCCGGAATTAGTAAAATACTGCAAGTGTGGCACATAAAGGAGAAAGTGGTGTTTGAAGATTTTTGGTTTCATGTGTGTTGTATAACATGGTCAAACAAGAAAGTTATTCCTAAGTTGGAAGAATACACTAATAGTATTAGGTGCTTCCCAGTAGTAGAGTAGCTTTCACACACTCCCTCTTCATGTCTTACTTTGTCATGATGTAAGGCTGCTCTACCATTTCCTGTTCTCTTGCACAGTTAATAAACTGCAGATACAGTTTAGTGACATTTGGAGCATGTCAATGCGTCTCCCCATGGAACTTTCTGTAGATGTTGATACAACTGTCAGTTGTCTGAAATCTTTGCACTTAAAGAAGACGGTTCACTTACTCTGTGGCAGTTAACATGCATCACAAAATCAGAATTCATAATATTCTCTAAGCAAATAGAACATTAGCACTGATGATATAAGCACTGTTGATTTCATTGATTGTTGATAGCATTGATATAACTACTGTAAAAGATCTGAGATTTCTACAGGACTGTTGATGGAAGCGCAGGCGTGAGAAGTGAAGCAGAATCAGCAATGCAAGTGTAAAACAGGTTACAGTAATTAAACATGAAATACAGCAATGTGAATATTATATTGAATGTTTTGATATCTTGTTGGTACCTACATTGCTTTTTGAAAACTGACCTCTCTTACTCCAGTGTAAGTCTACCCAGTTTCTTCTGTGTATTTTTAAACTGGATATTTAGACTGATCGTCACCATATAAATAGAATTAAATGATCTGATCAGAGTCAGAGCTACCATTCTCAAAATAAATATCCACAGTTTCACATAGACATTTGTTTGTGTTAAAGGTCTTGGCATTTATTTTTCAAAAGCAGGCCATTTCCTAGTCCAGTGTAAAATTCCACTATTACTTGAATTTGCCACCGGAGCAGACCCTTGGGAACATACCATGCATTTTTGCCTCTATTTTTAATACCTTCTTTGCTTCCTTCTGCTCTAGAAAATTTTCTCTAACAGAAAGTCTTTCATTGTGGCACTTGATGAGTCTGCTGCTACAGATTGTGTTTCTGTAATGGTTCAAAATGCATGTATTCAGAAGTTGAAGTGAGTTTTGTTGGTAAAAGAGTTTGTTTGGAAACCTTCTCGCTGTCTAGCAGGAGATGGATTGGTAAAATTCGCAAGGTAAAACAGAGTGGGTGTCCAGAGAAGCTTATCTCCTGTTTAAATGTCTTCAAAATACTTTTTTCAAAGAATATTTTAAGCATGTGTTTTTGCATCTTTGCCTCAACACTGTTGGTACTCACTGTTGTGCTAGGTGGACTGTTGGCATGTCACAGCTCATTGTGATTGCAGCTGTATGACCAGTAGAAAGGTAGAGCCTGTACAAGAAGGGCAGTGACTCAGACGAACCCATTTTAAGCTTATCTGGTTTATTGGAGTTAGGAACTCTTTATAACTAGGTTGAATGCTGATAGGTATCTCATCCTGGAACCTACGTCTAGTTAGCAAACTGAAGAAAGCATGGTCCGTTATTATTCTGTAATGCAAGTGTGCTATTCTTCAAGCTTCCTGGAAGTCTCCTCCTCTGAGCTTTTTATTGTTTTTCAGTTCTTACCATGCTAGAAATTAATTAGAGTGCCACTGGTGATAGGGGAATGCAACTTATTCTTGTGCCATTAATGCCTTCTATGCTTGCAGGGAGGAAGGAAAGCAGGAATTCACTCTGCTAATTCATTCTTCCATAGTTGCTGTCTGAGACCTGTCCCACCACAAGTGGTGGTAGCTACAGCAAAGGTTTCATAAAGTTGCACTTCGGTGATAAGACTTAACTTAGAGACTCACACGAATCCCTGAGGCAAGCAGGTTGTGGCAAAGATGTGCTCCTTAGGTGCTCTTTTGTTTCTGTTGCGTACAAGATTCTGTGACAGTAAATAACTGTTTTCAGGCAGACACCTTAGGGCATGGATGAACTGGTCTGTTAGCTTCGGTGAAAATGCCTTGAGCATGGGAGCCCACACAGCTTGGCCATTCCTTGGTGAAGGCCCTCTCCAAGACAGCCTGCAGAGAGGAGTGTCCTGCACTGGGAGCTGCCGGGGCACTGCTGACTCCCCAGAGCTTAGGGCACTTAACTTGCAGGCTGCAAGGCACTGGCCAGAAGCTGCCAAGTGATTTGATGGCCACAAAATGGAGTGTATATGCTCTGGAAAAACACACATAAAATAGTTAGTGATTCCTGAGGCTTGATGAGTCTGCAGCTCGCTCTTTGGGAAAGCTGCTTCTATGCTAACTGGCATCATCCAAGCTGTGTAACATATGGAGCACCACAACCCCTTGCTGCTTCTTCTGGTACTCCAGTTTCACATTACCTGGTAGTATTTTCCCCTGCCTCAGTAATTATTTTTCTTTTTGGAAAATAATTTTTTCTTAAATAATAATAATAAATAATTAAATATAAATTATTATACTATACTTAAGATAGATAATAAAATATATTAATATATGTAATAAATAAAAGTAATTATTTTTCGTTTGGAAAAATAATTCGACTGCCAGGTTCATTTGTGGCATTTACTCCAAAAATTTGGCCTTAATCAGAAAAACTTCCCTGCCTGGAAGTTCCTTGATGTCTTATCTCTTTCCAGTTACTCTCTTTACAGAGGGGAAATAAGGGAAGGTGCATTTGCCTGCCCTCCTTGACTTGGACAGAATTTCCAAGTGAGGAATTTGGCGAAGTGTAAATGACACAAAGACTCATTTTGTTGACCCTGCATGGCACTCTCCTCTGAAAAGAGGGCTTGTGCTGAAGAGTTAGCCAGCCACCTCTTACACTTAGCATTCCCCCAGAGACCTAGCCTTCAGTTGTTTAATTTCCCCTGGATCCATTTATGTCGTGTTCCAGCCATGATTATAGCTAAGCTTTCGTCCAGGTCAGCAAAGATGACAGGGTCAATCTGCAGTCTATAGAAATTGAATAGAGGTGTGTGAGAAGAGTCAGTGTGAAGAGTTTCTCCTATTAAAGTGCCTGATGCACGTCATCTAAGAGTCTCTTGTAATGATTCTGTAAGAGTCATTATAAAGTTTTGTAAAGCAGTTGATGTGATGGTCAGATATGATAACAGTGATTTTGTTTGCACCTTGCTGCTGGTGGATGTGCTAGCAAAATGTAAATTAAAAACCATAATGGCATCTTGACAGCTTTGACATCTTGTTATGAACCACAAATATTGTGATACGGAGAAGGAATACTGTAAGAGCATTACATGTGGAGTGTTTTCTGATAGGTAGGGTTATCATTTCAGATTTATTCCAGGTTTTGTTGGTGCCAAAATAATCTTACATACTTGTATCTAAAAATTCTAGGATATCCAAAATTGTGGATATGGGAATTGATACTGCTTTTTGGTTCTAAGTTACTATGGAAGCTTAGCTTGGGATTACCATACAAACTCAAGGAGTCAGTCGTTCCTACAGTTTCATGAAATGATGTGAAAGAAATACAGGTCTTCTCTCTCAACACTATTCTTTTTACTTTTGTTTATTTCCTAGTTAACTGTTCTCAAATAGCATTTAATGAAATACTATCTAGTATTAGTGCTTAGATATCTTAGACATTCACAGTTAAGTGTTGATTTGAACAAACTATGCAGCTCTCTCTAAAAAAAGGATAAGAAATTATTTTTTAATAAAGATCAACCGAAAGCTCAGGTTTTTTGCTTGGAACACGAGATGGTAGCACTGTGTGCTGTATATACTGTAGCCATTATATTTACATTGTTACATAGTGAAAACTGTCTAATAGCTCAGTGGGTGACCAGGACAAATATTATCATTTATATCCCCTGTTTACAGCTGGGTCACTCTAGTGTTTACTCATGCTGATTACATCCTTAAACTAAACCTCTTATCTGTCAGTTCTCCTGATTGTGTGTAGCAGGCTTGCTACTACTACTTATTAGCTAAAACATAAGGGATTTGCTGAGAGAGTGGAGGGAGCATTAACAAATACGTATTGCCATGTTGTACAGTAATAAACCCAAAAGCCCTAGAAGTAGACTGGGCACGTTTAAAAGCAACCTCTTCCTCAGCTAACTGTGACATTTCTCTTTTGCAGACATGTCAGTTTATGTATATTTGTACTTAACAGACCTCAGCTCTTGCCTAGTCCTGGTATGATAGTGTGCTTCTAGCACATGTCAATAAACAGGAGACACATTCCTTACTTTCTAGTCATGAAAGGCAGACCTGTCACCACTCTAAATGAGCCTGGTCTTCCAACTGCAGATGTGGCATATCTGCATATCATTTTTTTCCCTTGTTTTTTTTTTTTTTCTTTCTTTCAGGATTTGAAAGGGAAGATGGAGAAACCCCCATAGATTAAAAGAGAAAAGGGAAGGGGTTTTATTACCCTGTATTTTTTTTTTTTTTATCTGCAGAAAAAGCTTTGACAAGCTTTTACCTCTTTTATATAAGGAACCATATTGCATTCTAAAGGCTGTAAGTGTAAATAGAAATCAAACTAGGTTTTGTTCTGTTGTTGTAATTTACAAAGTGTCACATCATATTTTGTTTCAAATATGTCAGTGCTAGTAACTTCTCTAGATATATTTGTAGCAAATTCTTTTAGATTCAGATTTATTGTTCTTTCTTGTGCAAGAGCTAGGTTGGATAGCAGAGACAAAGAAAGAATCAAACCTCTGTGTTATGCAGTGTTTCTGATTACGTTCTTGTTGGTCCATGTGCAACTTCACATACAGTAGGACAAGTCAGTGGGGAATATCAGGAGGTTGCACAGCACAAATAGAAGACATGAAGTGACCAGACAAACTAATTGGCAGAGTTGCCCACTTAGTTCATTTCTCCTTTATGGAAAAAAAAATACTATGTTGCTCTGTTCAGCTGAAAAATTGATTTGCTCATGTTGTCAAACTGAATTCTTACTGAGCAAAACTGAAGCTTGTGTTTAACTATGCATCCCTTTGTTGGAGCATGTTGGCATGGCATCTATTACATCAACTGTGTCTTTGGCTCAGCTTTATTTAAGCACTCTTACACATGACTGAGTGGGAATCCTAGATAAATATCAGCTTGTGCTGATCAGATTTGCTGAGGAGAGGCTAGTTAACTATCAGCTGCTAATGCCACATACTTATTATGCAGTTCAAGTGCCACATCTCTGAAAATGTAGTGCCTTACTGTGTAGTTCTGCCGTTATTTGTCTTGCGCTGTGCAATATTGCTGGTTTGTGTCATAATTAAACTTTTGCTCTTAAAAAAAGGATTACTTTGTCATGTGTTTTTTCTGGCAGCATTTAAGTTTGCCTCTGTTAAGGAAATTGGACTTACCAAATATTTGTTTTCAATCACATCACAGTTACTTCTGCCCGTGTTTTAGCTTTCGAAAGTAAATGTTATTTTTGTACAGTTCATTTGTAATGAAAAGCTTTAATTAATGTTAAATGTGTTTGTCGATTTTAAATTTCACCATCAAGCCTCTCAGTATGTTACTGATTTAGCCAGTAATCAACTTATGTAGGCACTAGAATACTGAAATCTTAACATCTGCATTAGCAGCATAACTGTTTTGGTATTGATTAAAATGTTACATATGACAGAGGAATCTCTAGGCTTTCTTTGAATCAACTACAGTCATGAAATGGCTCTAAAATTCATAGAAAATTATTCATTTGCTTACATGCTAAGCACTTAATCTTGGGCAGAAAGATGTATTCATCCTCTTTTAGTCAGTTGAGATCTTTCAGAAACAGGTAGGTTGTGTGTTGAAGAATTGTCTAATGTATTTTTATGTAGCCTGCTTGAGCAAGCTCTCTGAACTGTTCCAGTTTGAGTCCATTTATCTGGGAAAATAGTGCTGAAATCCTCATTTAAATGTGCCTTGGCTTTTGCAGTAATTCATTTTAACTTCCTAAGCTGGTAGGTCTTCAAAGGGGATAGACATGGTGAAAGAGGAGATACCCAAGTGCAGAATAAAGACTGAATATACTGTACTTCAACAGACAAAATAGAGTGCTAAGACCAGTGAAGCCTGATGCTAAAGAGATAGTGGGAGCTATCAGGATGAGGGAAATTTCACTATTTCATGGGACAATGCCTGGTAGCAGTTTTAAAGGTAAAACACAAAGATACAGGCTTTCCTAAGGCAATGGGAGAGATTGTGTTCCATGGGCCCACTCCAGTAGCACAGGGGGTTGTTGCCTGGTTTTTAGAGACTTTATGTCTCTATCAGCAGTCCCCGTAACTGAGTTGGATGTAGTTTCTTCTCTCAGGACATCAGATTGTGTCATAACTTGAGAACTAGAATCAAGTGTGCTGCAAAGCCTTGGAAATGGGAGGGAGAGATCTTTTGCACTCTGGCAGTCAAGCAAAATGTGTCATCTTGAAAGTATTTAAAGGTAAAATTTTCAGTGGTGGGAAAGTGATAAGAATCTTGCAGGAAATGCTGTCTGCTGCTCTGCGTTCTTGGGGTAGGAATTCCACCATTTAAAGCTAAAGATGTGTGGGAATTCAGTTGGGCAATTGTGTCATGTTGATTGAGTATGTTAGGATGTATGCAAATAGTGTTTCATTGTTCATTTGTGGAACTGAAGGTTAAAGTTAGCTTCAAGAAAAGGACGTATTGATCATTCCTTACATTGAGAAAGTTGTTAACTATTTTAAATAAAGCTCCTCAGAGTTGCTTTTGAAATGCTTCTAAGTATTACAATTGAATATGTAATAGCATGCATTTTAGTAGCTGTAATATAAAAGTGACCAATAAATAAAGACTAATTTATTGGAAGTGGACTTTAAGTGTGCACCCCTGTTTAAGAAGAAAAAAGAACAAGCAGTTAGCAGTGGCAGGAATGACCAGATCATTACTCAGTTTTCTTAAATAAACCAAAATCAACTGAAAAAAAACCCAAACCAAACATCCTCTCCTACAAGAAAACCCACCAAAAAAAAAACCCAAACCCAAAACCCTGCTCCAAACCAAGCCCCTCAACAGCTATCTACATTCCTGCTATTGCTATGTAACCTTTTTTAGATTTAAACAGAACTTTAAATATGGCGGTGGGGGGTGTTTTGCTTTGTTTCCTTTCTGTTTTCTGAAATGAGAGGATTTTTCTCTGGGAAACAGCATTATTTAATTTGCTATTTATTGGACTTCATTAGTAAAATACTTAAGCCTTGGATTGCAAAGAAACTGCTCCTTGGAGAAAGCTTAGAGAGAACTCCTGTTATAGGAAATTAAATCAACATTGTCCATTAATCATACTGCATGTCAACCCCCCAGACCTCTCTTGATTGTTCTTGGTGAATGTGAGGAACCATTAGATGTGTGAGGTCCTTAAAGGTCTGAGTAAGTCAAAGGGGAAGAGTTTAAAAAAAATGCCACCATTAGCACATGAAAGAGACTTCAGAGTGGACAGAAGAAAACATTTGCTGTACAGGTCTAGTTACATTTCTTCATTTTTCCCCCTGTTGTTTTTCTTTCTTCTTTTTTTCCCTTCCTATTATTTTATTTTCTTCCTTTGTTACACAACAGTCCAGATGTGGTCAAAAACTTAATTTCTCCTGAGTTTTTTTTTCATTAACTTCTTTTGGGTCATGTTACCACCTGTGGTAGTTGTACGGGAAAGGCAATAGTAGGGGCTCTCTGCAAATTCTGTGTTAGTGATAAGTAAAGGCACTTTCAAAGCTAAGCTAATATGTTTTCTAGTAGCTTGCCTGCCTTAAGTAACACTTTGGTTATATATTTGCCATGAAGGCATTATTGCTAACAGAAGGATTTTTCTATTTCGGGAAAAGATGCAATTGTGGAAAAGCCAATGTTTGTTCTCTTCAGGCTGCCTGGAGTCACACTTTTGTGGCAAACAAAAGGAGGGTCTGTGGGAAATGTGTGTGGGGAAACAATCTTGGGTTGGAAAAAACAGTTCATTGCAGTGCAACTTCGTTTACAAACCTTTGATTTTTTTATTTTTCATCTGGGAAAAAAGGCTTAGGAGAAATAGGTTGTGCACAAAAAGTGTGTTTCAGCACTTACACTCACTTCTAATGTTTTTACTAGTATCATGGCTGAATATTGTACCCCAGCTCAAGCTGATTGTCATTACAAAAGTACTTGTTACTGCACATGTTTACAGAAGCTGGGACAGGAAAGTACACTTTTGATCCTGTTTGGTCAATCAGTTAAAGATTTGAGTTTTCTGTCTCCTGCGTGCATCCAATTGTGCATGCTGTGGCTCTTTGTGCAGCTGACATCTTTGTATATTCAGACAAAGGACGGGACATGAAATATTGTATGCAAATACATCTTGAAAATGGGGTCTGTACATCAGATGATTCCAGGGCTTTTACGGGAGGCAACCAAACTGTATATGCTTAGAAACTATAGGCTAGGACGATGTACGTAGGGGAAGAGAAGCAGATGGGTAGGTGTTGCACTACTGTGCCTTGTGTCCATTTACCCATCAGTTCCCCTCTTTCTCTCTTGCATATTTAAGACACAGGAAAGGACATGGCCACAGCCTGTTGCCTAGCTCTATATCTGTGTGTCTATACTTGCCTGTGTATATAGAAACTATTGGGAGAAAAATGGGATATCTTCTGGCTTCCTGATCCTCTTTGTCTTGGTCTAGTCCAGCACTTTTCCATCAGGAGTACACCTCTTTCTGTGTTAGTCCTTTGTATTAATCTCTATTTTCACGATAACTGCTAATGTTGGCCTAACCTGGCCTTTTTTCACTACTCATGCCTTATTCCTGTTTCTCACTTGCCTTTATCTAATTTCTCTTAGTTTTCCATCAGTTCTTAACGCCTTAGTGACTATCAGGAAGCACATAGCTATAGCACTCCTTATTAGTTATTTGTGCTGGAAAACTTTGCTCAGGGGTGCCTTGGATCTATTAAGCCTTTGTATATTATCCAAGCAGAGAAGAGAGGTAGGCATGGCTATGACTGGAAGAGTCTTGTCATGCATGCAATGATAATCATCCCTCTCCTTCAGAAATGACATCCAGATCATGCTTCCAATCATACCTGAAGAAAAGCACCAAAGCACAGTCAAGTTGTAGGACAGAAAAGTGAATTTGTTGCTATGACTCGGAGCACAGGTGTGAATCCAGGGTACTCCAGCTGGCCCAGCAGTGCCTACACCTCCCTCTTTTGCTTGACCCTCCCTGGTGTAAAATCCACTTCTGAAGTGTCATCTTCCCCACTGTTTAAGCCGGGGGGAAGCTCCCGGTGGAAGCCCAGAGCCAGTGTTGTCCCTTGTGCCCTGTGCAAGGCAGCTGTAGCACACTGCCTGGAGAGTGGCATGACAGAAACTCACTTTAGGCAGTTATTTGTATTTCCATTTTTCTGTGTTATTTCTGCAAATAACGTGCTGTGTTCTTCAAGCACTTTGTAGCCATCCCAATGAGTTTCACAGGTAGATGTGTGCTCACTGTCCCACCTTACAAACTGAGAGCCTGAAACACAAGGAGGACAAGAGCCATTTTCAGTGGAGTTCCTTGGGTACTGATGATTTAAACTGAGTGATACGATATCCCTGAAATCAGTGACTGAGCTGAGCTGCAGATCTCCGGACTTCCATCTTTGCGTTCAGACTATTAGATAACAGCTCCCCCTTGAGGGAAACTACTTTTACTAACAAATTCATAACATGGCTATTCTATCATTGGAGGTTTTATGTGGATAGATTTGAGGGTCATGATTTCATAAGGATGCGTAAGATGAAAGGCTAGTGGTGCTTGTGTTGTGTCCTAACCAGCTGGTGGTTCTGCTGGTCACTGGCTCTTGGCATGTCACTTAATTCTCAGAGTTCATCAAAGTACAACTTGGAATACAGTGAAGTAGCAAAAGCTGGCACTTCTGGAAGAAACTACTCCACATTCCTTGTGTGCCTCTCTGTGCTAATTTGTGCTGCTTCTCTCTGTGCTTGCATTAACACTTCTGCACTTGCATGGGGACAGGCTGGGAGGTTAGCCTGAATGAAAAATAACTTGGCTGAAGGGTGAGGGGGAGAAAGCTGGCTTCTTTCAGCAGCAGTGTCGGCTAATGCTGGTTTAGAGTACTTGTCAAACTGCTGGCTCAACTTAGCATTTGTAACACTAAATTAATGATGGGAAACACTTTTAATTGTACAAAGGAAGATGTCTAGGTAAGAGTTAAGTAGCTGTGTGTTTATTTTACTGAAGTAATCATTCAGACTGCTTTCCATTTTCTAAGTGTTATATAAACTTCATATGCAGAGGAATTACCTCAAAATAATTTTGTTCTCCCTTTTTCAGACAAGATAGTAGTACAGTTTGGATTTAAATCTTGAATGCATTAGGAATGATAACAAAAATAACCTTGATTTTGAGTAGTCTCCTAGTCCTTACTCTGTACCTTTTGGTTTGTTAATATAGTGTTTGATTTAATGCATGTTCTTCACCAAACTAATTAAAAACTACAGCAGGTATGACGAAAGATTTAAATTAAACTGGTCTGTGGTCAAACATTCTGGCAACAGCAGCATTGCTTCCCATGAGAAGCGATTTTGTTTATAGGAAAAAAATTAAGGAAGATTTTGGAGGAAAAAATTAAGCCAGAGCAGATTTCTATATATACAATTATGGAAAATACTTTACACACATAAAAAGCATTCTTGGGAAAAGATATGTGAAAAGATCTGTGAAATTCTGTTCTGGATTGTGCAAAGTTGTAATGTCCTTTTCCATGTTGTGGTTGCTATTCTGAGCATCCTTTAAACTACAGTACTATTTACCTGTATGAAGTGGTATTTACTTTCAAAACATGTTGTAATCCTTTTCCAAGTGGGGGAAAAATACTCTTTTGTCTTTACAAAACACTACAAAGTATAAAAGAAATAGCAGGTACTGTGTTATCAACCAGAAGAGCAAAAGATCTTCAGACGTTTCAGGAAGCCTGGTATCTTTTAGGCTACTCTTTTTCAGATGCTTCTTTGTATGGACCTTGAAGAGCATTTTCATGGAAAGGTATTAGTACTCAGAACACAGTTCAGAGAATTACTCTAATTAAAGGATTTTTGCTCCTGAGGTTAGGTCCAAATTCAGATTGCACATATTGACCCTTTTTACACCACCTGTGAGATCTGTCTATGGTGCTTTCAAGCATACTGTTCCAGAAGTTTGGTCTTAATTAAATAGTCTTCAAATAAACCATTAACATCTATTTAACTAAAAGGAACAACGTTAACTTGCACAGCTGCTGCCACTAATACAGACTGAGTATTCCTTCTGGTGGATTATTTTAGAGGAGCAGTCCTGGCCTGGAAAGACATGAACACAAGATACCATTGGAATATGGTTTTAGGTGTATTAATCAGTGTGGAGGTGAAAAGTTAATGTAACTTTCACAGAGCAGCAAATTCTTCTGGCCTTCTTGGTGGGTATTTGTGCCAAACCTAATCTCGCTGAGAGTGTTCAAGAGGGAATAATAGAGCAGTATATTGGGCTTCATTACCTGATGACAAGCTGTCACTTACTATGTTCTTTTAATGAACTTTTCTGTGCAAATTCCTACCACAAAACTCATTACTTATAGCTCATGCTAATGTGTCACTGAATGTAACAGCAGTGCATAGTAGAGCTAAGGATGTTGTAGAGTCCTGGATGCTTTTATTATCATTACAAATGGAAATTTTCTTCAGGACATGTTTTAGAAGTCAGGGATATGCTGTATGGAAATGTAAAGTCTAAAAGTAACACTACTTTGCCAAATCATTAGGGAGTTACTTAAGCATAATCTAAATGTGATTAAAATGTATATACTTGCTAAGTGTCAAAGACGTGCAACCAGAGAGGCTGTAGAGAATAAGGCATCTTAAGAAGGTAGTGAGGAAAAAGTGACAGACATGTTCATGTATGGAGAAGGAGATACTGCAATGTATTTCATGGCTGAGGAAACAGAGACCTGTGTCCTCATGCCACCACACTTCCGGTGAAATTGCCTGCTGAGCTAAGGCATTTGAGTTGAACTCTGTCCAAGCGCTATTAGCTGTCTTCCCTGCTTCCTGTTTTACTAACCTGTGCAATTGGAAAATGTTTAGCATTATATGCTGAGTTTTCAGTGAATACTTGCATTAGAAGTAGTATACAGAGGGAGCCTGATGCCAGCCTTTTATTTTAAACTTTTTTAATGCATCTGCATTTAACTTTCAGGTGTATGAAATTAAATCCAGATGCACTAACAGCATATGAAGTGTTTGAAGCATTGGAGTTGTCATATTAGAAGCTGTAAATGTGCATCAGTCTGTCAGTCTCTGACAAATGTGTTGGTTTAGCAAATTCCCTATAAAACTTGTCAGTCTTATAGGTTAACTTGCCCCTCCACCCTGTATTCAACAAACAAGTGCCAAATTTTGAGTTTCATTAAGCAGTTCCTTTACTTCATCTACAAAGTATTTGTGTAATAATAGTTCAGTGCTCACACAACTGCATTCTGCAAACCCATGGACACAGTATTAAATTAGGTGTCTATATGCCTAGTAGGTACAGCACCACAACCTGGTGTCTGCCAAATAAAGTGGAGCACACATGGCTCTTGACACCTGCAATAACAGAATGTCCCAGTGAACTTTGGGCCCTAATAGATGAAGCTGGATATAGGCCATGGAGCCAGTATTTGCCTTAAGAAAAATACAGTGGTGGTTTCTACTTGCATATATTGTATTTGTTTTCCTGTAGTGACTGACTTCTGTTACATTTAGCGATGTGCATGTTAGTTAGTGCAGTTCCTTGTTGCCTTTTCAAGGACAGAGCTGGTTGCTCTACCTGAAACTTTTGCATCTGGAGCCAAGCTTGCAACAGTACAATGCCTAAAGCTTGAGATCTGAAAAGAGTCACCAGTCCGCAGATGTTTTTGCAATGAAACTGTGCACCTCCTAGAAAGTCACTGTGGTGCAAGTAATGATAGATAGTGTTTTCATTTTGCTGCACAAAAGGGTCAAAATGGCACAGGGTGTCCATGACAGACCAGCAGAAAATGTTGGTTCTGAAAGAAAATTTATTTCATAGCTTCAGGGGAAAGTTTGGTCCCTGTGAACAGATTGCCTCTGTCGTGGTGTAAAGATGTGTTGTTTGTAAGGTGATGCTGGATGTCAGGCAGTCAGTGTGTGTGACAGAGCTTGGTACCTAAACAGATGTTAAACCAAGCTTGGGGGAGTGCTTGGTGCATATTCTGGAAGCATTCTTCTTAGCATTAAGGTCAGGCAAATTGTTTAAACTTCCTTCCCATCTGCAACCCAGAAATGTTGGTCTTTCCTGGGGAGATCATCTTTTCACTCTCTTCCATCTTATGGAAAAACCCTTTACAGCACACTCCCGTTTTGAGACATGCTTGTAGCTGCATTTTGTGGGGCTTTCTTTTGGGGATCATCATTTCCTCCCCCCCCCCCGGTAATGTTTGATTCATTGTTTTCACCCCTGCATGGGTCAGTTGGTGTGTGTAAGGGAACCTGTTGTATGGGATGGCACATCCTATTTGGACCACTGCATGCATTCTCAGTGGACATATCTGTGTTAGTAACTGGGGGTAATTAAGGCTCTGCTGGCTCCTTTGGACATTCTTTCCCTTTCTTCTTCCAGAGATGGCCTCTCTACATAATTCCATTAAAGTGATTGTGCTCTGAGGGGCAGACTGAGAGGCAGTGCTCTCATCTTTCAAAGCAGGACCAATGAGCTATGTGCTTTCCACTGGGCAGCAACAAAAGAAGAGGTCTCTCAGAAGAAAAGACTAGCACAAAAGATCAAAATTAGGTGTTTGTCCAGGCCTCTGGTATTGCTTTCAAGTTAGCTTTTGAGGGCTCACTTTGAAAACGGTGAGCCAGGCTAGTTAACATAAGGGTGACTTCTAGTTTGAGAGCGTGTTGTTAGAATAATATTGGAAGAGAGCTTTTTGCTCCTGCAATTTAACAGTTCTCTAAAGCGCCAGAGAAACATGGGGTCTGACTGAAAATGCTAGAGGCATAGTGGAAATGTTCTACTCCCATAAGGATATGGAGCAGTGTAAAATCCTTGAGGTGCTTCACTGCTTTTAAAAAGATGAGAGATATTTAGGGAGTTCTCTTGTTTCTGTAGTCTCCAAAAGGCCAGAGCGCTGTGTGCTGGGAATTCATCTTGCCCCGCTAGCCCTCCTCCCACACTTCCTTTTGTATAAAGCTGCAGTTGCTGGTGGTGGGCAGTAGGAGAGGTGATGTTTTTACTGCAAGGGGATGTGAGGTGGTGTTTGTCCTGGGGCCCTCTAAGGGGATAGCGCAAAGCTACAAAAGGGATACAGACCCTTTTCAGATTTAGACAAATAAGCGAGAGCTATCCAAAGCCGCGGAAAGCCAGACCATTTAGCTGGATCAATTCACATATGTCCTGTGTTCTAGTTTCTACCAAAATAAACTTTCACAATGTTGTACAAAGAACGAATTGGTTAGTTTCTACTTCAGTTATTTGGTTTGCAAAGGAAAACATGAGTATCACAGACAGTCTTTGTCCCGTCTGTTTAAAGTTACCTTTAAATGGAAAAAGAAACCATGAGATGTAAAATGTTGGGGATTTGTAACCTCTCAGACCATTTTAGCCTGATATTAATAAGTTGTTATTTAAAATGTGATCAGTTGAAATTCCTACTCCCTTAAAATTAGAAATAATTACCTATTGTCTGAAGATAGTAATAATGCTTAGAAATTACATACCCAAAGCCTTGACAAGATTTAAAAGAACAGAACAGGATTGCTAAACTGTGTTTATTTGTTTAATTATATGTCATTGAGCAAGGTAAAAGGGCACTTTTCAGCAAAGAGAAAATCTAGTAGTGGAAATCTGAGAGGGGGTACCTGCTTTTGAAAGGAACAGACCTGAATCTGTGTAATCTTTCTACTTCCCAGCTTTATATTACTGTTTGGCTTGATGCACTTCTGTCTTTTTGTCTAGCATATTTGAAACGTATTTGCTTATTTTCCTAATAAGTTTCTGCTGTATTTACCTTACTTTGCTTCAAAAGTACATTTTTAAGGATAGTATTTCTCAGTGCTCTTCCTTTCCCACCCTTCCCCCTTAATAATTCCCCTGGACCTCTGTTGCTTGGAGCAGACTTCGCTAGCCCCAGATTCGATGTCAAAGGCCATGACCTGATGTCAGAGCAGCCCATGCTGCTGGCCTCTTCTTTGAATAATTATCTGGAGTTTATTGTGTTGGAGGGGTGGGCTTGGGGGCAGCACAGTCACCCTGCAAACCAGTGAGCTCTCCAGCCAGACCACGACCCAACAATGGACCTGTAGGTTACACACAAAATCCAGCAGCACAAACGATTCAATTAAAAATGGACATTTGGCCACAGAAGTTTTGGCCTTAGAACAGCCATTTTTTCTGCCTTCTGAGTATAATGTGGGTTTGACACCTTTAATCAAAAGGAAAAAAGTATTATGTAAAAAATGTATACAACTGAGGTATTTTTCTTACCCTCTTCCCTGACAGTTATAACCTCCATTCTGGGTATAGCTTAAGATGTTAATTCAAGGTTTCTAGTTGCTGAACTTCACTCAGAACATCAAACCACTGAACGTATTTATTTTTTTTTTTACAAATTCTATGCAATTCTAATTCTTCTAGAAACAAGAATAAAGCTCTCAATACTTTTATGTCTATTGATATTCTCCTCTTAAAATGCTGAGAATGAGTCTGTTCAAAACAGGTATGATAAAGGCTCAGTATCTAAACTTAATGAGTCAGCAGTAAATGATAGTAAAATGTCCATTTTCTTTGAGCTTCTTTATCTTTCCCTCTCCCCAAAGAGGACTTAAAAAGCTTGAAATCCAGATTGTGGAGTGCTGTCTCTTATCGGAACTGAATGAAAGGCTGCTGGAGGTGGACTCCACTGTTCTGGAGGGGTGGGAAGAAAGAAAAAGTTCTTTCATGGTCTGACCTCAGATTTTTTCTTAATTTTATCTAGCCCTGACCTGTTGGCTCTGCTCTGGCTCCTTTCAAGGCCTTCAGAGCTTCACAAACATGCAGCAGCTGAAGGAAACAATGACAGGGCTTTCAGGGGTTGCAATATTACACTCTTGTGTAACCTTGGCTAGGTAGCCTGTCAACAGATGCTTTCTATGAAGCATTTGCCAAAAGCCAAAAGTTTGGCTGTATTTATACCAGCGAACATGGCTCTGCAATATTCTTGATTCAGGACTCTTCAATTTGTATTTGGTATAAGCTTCAGCTGAATGAAGACCCAGAGCTTGTCTTGTACAGTGTGGTCAGGGAACCTGCTGTTACAGGTTTTATACTTACATTTAATGCTATAAAATTACTTGCAATAGAAGAATCCTATGAAGACAAATTATCAAAATCGGAATGGGATAAACACAGTTTAATCTTTTGCAGAAAACTGATTTGAAGATAATATTAAAATGTAGTCAGGACATTTGCATTTCTATGGTTTGTTTTTTTGAGAAGGGAGGATGGAATTATGTGTGGATTAGGATTTTTCATTAGCTGTGTTGTTAGCATTGTGCCGCTTTAAGCTTAGAGGGGTTTAATTGTGTAATAGATTGTATAGAGAATGGAAATCTGTTCCATTGTGAATATGGCAGTGACTTGATTGTTCTTGGTAACTGTTCCTAAAAGTTCAATCTGTGGAATTTTTGTAATTTAGAATGAGGAGTTGCATTAAAAAGTAATTCCCCAGCTGCAAAGTGATTAGAAGCACATTTTTTGGTTTAGTTATTTTAACCGCTAATACAGGCATTTAATCTTCGTGAGTAGTTTTTCCAGCTCTGTTCATTGGAGGTGCATGAGGACACCATCTGGCAGTAATGAGGTATAACTCCACCAGATGGAACTAGCCCACTTTCGTCGGAGAGATGCGCCTTCCTCTCCCCATGTCACCTTTATCACTAGGGAAATGTCTTCAAAACAAAGGACTTTCCCCCCTCATTCCCCGTCCTCCAAATAACGGTAGCTGCTACAGCAGTCATCCCAGAAAAACCTGCTTTTCAGTGGGTATATTTCAAAGGCCAGTAAGGGTCAACAGAAGCACCATTTATTCTATTGTGGAATGATGCCAAATTGTTTTAAATGGCTTTGTGTATTTGTGTCAATACAGTTTTAGAACTGAAGAACTGAGTTTGAGACACTAACTCAATGGGATTCCATGGAATACACCAAAAATACACTAAAACTAGTTCTAGTATGAGAAGGTACCAACTCTGTAGTTGCTTTTGCCTACCGCTGTGTATGTACTTACTAGGTCATTTCTGTTTCCATAAGCTTTAAAAACTGGGCTCTGTATGTTTAATACATATTTAGCTAGTAAATATGCATAATAGAAACATATTAAAATCTTAATTTTTGAAAAAGAAAATGAGAAATATGAATGTTAGTATTTCTGACAGCTGCTTTATAGCAGCAACTTCTCCCCTACTGAAAGAGAAATGGAAGGTTTACATGGAAGCAAGGCTAATGGCAGTAGTAAATAACACTGAATAACTTTGAGCTAGCACAATAAAAATGTGGATGCTTCAGTGAACTCTAGAGCAACACGACTACTAAGAAATCAAGTCTCAGTTCATCATATTTTTTCAGTTTCTCTCAGTTTCTTGTGTCCAGACAGATAAGCAGCTGTGGTTCTTCCTCCGTGCTGGGAAATGAAATGACTTGTCACAAAACAGGGTTGGAACATCCGAGTGCAGTGTAGTAGCTTTCTCAAAGAAGCTGGGTTTTAGCATTGACATTAGCAATGGCCACAAGCTTCCCATCTGCTGTCTAAGAAGCTGAACATCATCTCTAAGAGTGTATCTCAGGGATACAGTACAACAGGACAAGACACAAGTAAATCATTGTCATCTGAATTCTTGCCAAGCTTCAGCTCATGTAATGCTTAATGTTTTTTCCATGTTACAATCCATGTTTTAAATAATAGTTCAACTTAATTTTTTTGCTTATACATGCAGTATTTAGATTTGCCATAGTTACACTATAAGGTGCATAAACTATTCATAGCCTTGCAAAACAAAAAGAAGGCTCCCTCATGTGTCCTGCTTCTGAAAGACCTACCAAGGCTGAATCCATAGGGCTCACTGCAGATTTTTGTGGGAGAGTGAATGACTGGATCCAGGATTCCACAGTAGTATCATCAGGGAGTGGTGACCTACAAAAACATAGGAAAATGAGGCTGATCGTACATAAATTGTACACTGGTGATTTTTGGGGCAGTATCTATTTTGATAATTTGAAATTAATATAAAGGTATTTAGCCTTTTCCTGCTTTTGTTTTATAGAAGTGTTATTAACAGAGGTGAGATTTGTGTCTCTGGTTGAACAATTATTTGTGTTTAAACCTAACATGTTTCGGTTATATAAAAAGGGGGTGTGAGGCAGCTCTGTTGTACTATGTGAAGGTATCCCATTTTATCACACCCAGCCTACAATGTCTTGAGACAGCCCCAGTGTATTCCAGAAGCGCTCTTGTAATAAAATTGATGAATTAGCTCTAGCATGTTTATAACAACATCAGTGCTGGCCTCTTGATTTGTACAAACAGTGTAGTGTTTTCATCCTTTCCACCAGCTGATTTAAGTAATAACAATAAAAATACCTTTTAAAAAGTTGTAGGTGCTGTGACACTTAGATTTTATAACAGCCTAATGCCAGCAGAACTAAAAAAAAAACCCAAACAAAACAACCATATTCAACAGAAACAAATTAAGTTTAAAAAATTCAGCCAGTTGGTAGACAGGCAGCAGAATTCTTCCGGTCCACCTTAGACCTGGAAACAAGCCTTCAATCACTACACAACTGCTGGCAATTGCAAGACAATTAGTTGAAGTGACTCAGTGTAACCAGCTGTTCAGGGAAGTTTGGAAATACAGGGGTAAAATGTTGCTGTGAGGTGTTTTTTTACTTAAACCAATTCATGTATTGAATGGGCTGAATAATGGGCTGCGCCTACTTCGTTTCTGAGTAGTAGTGATCTCTGTGGGAAGAAGTGTTAACTCCTGGGTATGCTATGACCATGACTGATGGTCTCAATACCCACTTCCCTGTTTTCTGAGCCTCTTGAGCCTCCTGTTGCTACATAATGTGCATGGATGGCATGCACTGAATTTGAGACTGTCAGCCCTGCAGGTGGCCATGCTATGCCCTGTCTTTTATCAGTGATTTATGTGTAAACTATTTAGGATACCTGTGCTGGTTAAAGATAAGAAAGCTTCTGAAGTTTGTTTTTTCAGAGTATGTCTGACTTTAAGTGTTTGATCTAGCTGATTAACTGCTAGATGAAAGTGTTTACGCCAAGTTTGTATTGTGATTGCTGTTGAGGAGCAAATCATATCAAAAGCCTTTAAATGAAACTAACGGTACTTAAAAATATTCTAAACAGAGGCTACTTCCAAAAATATTTTCCACTCTTTCATAAAAAACAAATAGTGTACAAGTATCTGTTGGAACTGGAGGTAGATCTTTTGGCTATTGGTTATCTTTGTTTTGCATGTGGTGGAGCTATGATAACATGGAACAGCATCTCAGCAGGTACTTTGCTTTGATCATCACTAATGTTATACCTGTAATTTGAGAAGCAAGTTTTAAATCATATTCTTTTGCTGCTCAGTACACTGTTTTTCATATGGCCCTTTTTAGTTTACTGTGATGTTTAGGTTTTTCTGGGTCAATACATAATGCAGACCTCCTCAGCTGCTGCTGCAGTTACAGATAACTAGCAGATGTTTTTTCAGCCATTAAAGCAGTAATATGCGACAGCTTAAAAAACTCTGTCATTTGTTTTGGATTGAACTAGTCTTGCTAAGAACTAAACCTCGATGTCCTGAAGTGATCCTTGAGTTTTCTATGGTAGAGACTAGTTGAGAGAATGACTTTTTTAGACAGATTCATGCTATAGAACAATAGTTCTCTTTGAAGCTTCTCCCACTACACAAAAGCAAGATGAATGGTATTCAACACTGTACTTTTTCTACATGTAGAGCATAAAAGAGACTTTAAGCTTTAAAAAACATGCTTTTCTCCAAGGTATTTGAATTTTTTTGGTGGGAGTTGCATTTTTACCTTCCTTCCACATCCCATCATTCTGCCTCTCCTCCCAGTCAAGTGTTAATGAGGAATTCAGTTAAAAAGGCAGCAGTGAGGATAAACAGACCTCACAGGCTCCTCGTTCACCTCAGCAGGGCACTAGACCTCAGCTATTCTCCATTTCACAGTGAAGATGATCAGTTCTGGGTGACCACTTTCAAAGGGCAGAGAGTTTTTGAAGGTGCTCGGCAGGATGATGAATTGTTGTGTCTGTCGTCCTGGGTCCTGCGGAAATGCAGCAGGGGTCTCTTCGGCAGGAACTTGTAAAGAAAAAGGTCGTTGGTGACACTCGGCTGGCTGGATGCCACCTGGGTGGGTGGAATCTCTTCAAGAGTCTACTAAATAGTACGCAAATTCCCATTTTTTTTGTACTAATGGATGGAAGAATTGATAACTAAACCAACCTCTAAAGAGGAATCCTAATGAGATCTTAAAGGTGTCTTAATGGCTTCTCTTTAAAATCTTTGCTTTGCTTTTGAGTACTTCAGTAACACTGTACATGGCTGTACTCCTGGCACAGGTTAGGAAGCCTGGAAGGTGTGTATTTCTGCTTTGCTGGGATGCATGCTGTAATTTGTCCTAACAAGTCCCCATAACTTGATTTTAGTGTATTCAAACCACTTGGTACTTCTGAAGTGTAGCTATCTCTCTGGTTGAGCTTAGTGCTTTTAAATGTCTCTTCCTTTCGCATGTCTTTTGTTTTTACAAGTTTTTAAGAGATTGCAGTGGTTTACCTATAATTTGCTTATTAGTTTTCTGAATTTTCTGTATTAAAAATCCATATTTTCTTTTATCACATATTTTAGGTTATTTTATGTGTTTGTGTTCATCTCCTACTCTCTGTAATTTGTCGGGAACATGTCATGGGTTCAGCAGCAGCATTTTTCTCTTTTTCATAGTAACTGGTGCAGCACTATGTGTTTGGTTTTCGGCTTGGGAGCAGTGCTGATAGCAGCAGTGTTTATAGTTATGGCTTAGAATGTTTAGGCTGGCCAAGGACCTTCTGAGTTTCATGCTCTGCCAGGGAGGAGGGAAGCC
>JASSUY010032582.1:0-30059 GCA_032466535.1 Forpus xanthops | reverse complement strand
GAAGCAGAGACAGGGCACCTGACTCAAACTGACCAAAGAGGTATTCCATACCACAGCACGTCATGTCCAGGATGTAGAGATGGAGAGCAGAGATCTGGAGGGGGTGGGGGGTGGGGGCAGGCACTGTGTAGTCGAGCTTGGTATCAGGTGATGGGAGGGGGCACTTCTTGGTCAGGCTGGGTGGAAATTAGTTGGTGAGCTCGTGTATTCTTTCCCTGTATTTTCCTTGTCATTATTGACAAGGTGGTAGCAGTAGTGATTTATGTTATACGTTAGTTACTAAACTGTTCTTATCTCAACCTGTGGGAGTTGCATTCTTTTGTTTCTCCTCCCCATCCTCTCAGACTGAGGAAGAAAGAGAGGGGAGTGAGTGAGAGAGCGACTGCATGAGTTTGAGGGCTGTAAACCACGACAGAACAACTGATGTCATCTGTTGTTAAAGTGATAAACTGAAAAAAAGAACTTAGAAGCAAATGAGGATTTTACTCTAGTTAAAAAATAAATCACAAGTTTTTGGATGTTTTGCTATTTATATCATCTACTTGTGATGTTAAAGTCTATTTGAAAAACGGGCTCTTCTTGCTTATTCTACCACTAGTGTTAAACACATCGAAGAAATACTTTAATCTAAATTTAAGAGCTCCTTTTCTTTCACAGCTGTATTTACATTTTGGTAAAACAGTCTCCTAAACATGCATAGAAATGTGAAATCTACCTGGCAATAATTAATTTAAAGCTGATGGTGGTAACTACAGCACCATCAAAGATTGTCTACCTCAAAAGAATATGAAAATATTTTAGAAAATGCATTATTATGAAATATTATGAAATAACTGTGCTGTGTTTATGGAAACCTCAAATCAAGCGCTGTTGAGTTTGTGTTGCTGGTGCAGAGACTGCAGAGGGAGCCAAAGATTCGATGTGAACCAAATTCCTATTTGTGGTGAAGAAACGTCAGGGATTTGTGTACCTGTTTATTTCCTGAGAGAGGCTCCGTCAAATCTCAGCTAAAATGAGGAAGAAAGAGCAGGGCTTACTTTGAGAAGGGATAATATTGCAGTGGTTTTGGGCAAGGAAAAAATAAGATCAGTACAGTTATATAAGATCTAAACCTTGTGAAAATCTTAATAGAAGGAAACAGGCTCATGACAACAGGAGAATGCCCTAATGCCTACACCTGTGCTGGGGTGAAGTTTAGCTGCACCCAGAAGAGCTCATATGTAATAATAGCAAATGCTGCCACCTTGCAAGTCATCACTGTCTAGAAGGGATTTGTTGCAAATATCAGCACAAGGGAAAAGGCTGCAGAGAAGCAGTGCAGCCATCCTGGGGTTTTGCGCACCTAGTCACCTATGGGTACCCTGTGCCAGCCCCACTTCAGAAAGCTCAAGGCCCCTTTTGAACTCATTTCTCTGTAGTAATTTTTCACCTGGATCAAGGCCAATGTACCATTAGCAGAGCTGAGGGAAGCAGCAAACTGCAATATGGTCATCCACAGATATGGCCAGAGAAGGAGAAATAGGGGGACCCTTCAGGCTAAGACAGTGACCTCCTAAGAATGCCAGAACAAGCTTTCAAGAAAACACATAGAAATAGAAGCTGTTAGTCACAGGCACTGTTAACAATGTTCTTTCACAGTCCATTTCCTCCTGGAACCTGGAACAAAAACATTTCTCATTTCTTTGCTGAGTCCTGTTTTCCTGCCTTTGCTTTGATTGCCCTGCTTCATTATAGCCTGCTTATCCAGAAATAAATGTTAGTTTCTGTGGGCCTCATGCTGGCTATTTTAACAAATCTTTATTATAGACTGAAAACATATTCAATATGCTGAATCTTGCTATTAAATCTAACTCTGTAGCTATGAAGGTGTGATTTTGTTACAGATAGAAATGTGGTATTTATCCTACTCCCACTGATTTCTGTTACAAACTTCTGTTTCAGGCTATCAGAAGCAAGACTGGGAAATAGTGTCTGATTCTGGAAAAAAAAATCAGGGAAATTCTTAGGGCTGGAGAAGAGAGAGGTTTCCAGGCATCCAGCCTGATGCTCATCAGGCTGCTGAGTGTAGCAGACAAGTTTTGAAACAAACTTCCAGGAGAATCAAGTTACCTGGCTATCTGCTGAAGTCTGAAAATACTTATTTTTTACTTGAGTCTCATTATTCCTTTTCTCTTTGTATAGATCCTAGGAGAAAGTATCATGTAAGGCTGCTGGCATATAACAATATGGAAGAAGGTTATCAGGCAGACCAAACAGTCAGCACTCCAGGATGTGTCTGTAAGTGTTATATGTGCATGAAGATTTTATTAGGAGCTGAGTTGTTTCAAGGTCCTGGCAGCTCTGTGTTTTTAACCTATAAATAATCCATTAATTCAGTGTAAAACAGAGAACCAGAAAAATTATATCTGTGACAAGTACTATCCTAGTCATCCTGCAACTGAGACAGTCTCCAGTGATCATGAACTGCAGCTGAGGAAACAAGATAGCTACCAAATGTTTTTCTCCACTACTAGATTGCCTGCATCATCTAACCAGTGACGTGTCATGTGTCTTATAAGAGATTTTTCTCTCTCCTCTTTCTCTATTTATAGTTTTGACTTTGGTCTTGGCTAAACAAGTGGGACTACAGAAGTAATAAGTGATGTGTATTGGGTTGGAAGCATGAACTATGTTCCTGGGTCTGAATACCAGTTAATACTGGGAAGGGGCAGATTTGAATCTTAAACCTTTGAGCTCAGGCCTGTCTTTTAATCATACCACTATCTGAATCCAGTTCAATAAATAATTAATGCTCCTTTTTGTTCCGAACAGCTGTCCGTGATCGCATGGTGCCACCACCGCCACCTCCTCACCACCTCTATGCCAAAGCTAACACTTCATCTTCTATCTACCTTCACTGGGGAAAGCCTGCCTTTACATCTGCACAAGTCATTAACTACACGATCCGCTGCAACCCAGTGGGGCTTCAGAATGCTTCTCTGGTTCTGTACCTTCAAACGTAAGTGCAGTGCTGCTAATGAGTCTTAGTTTCCCATTTCCAGGTCCTTTTCACTCAGATTCTACTCTTCCTGCTCTCTCTTAGTTGCCTTTTACTGTAACTTTCATCTCCCTTAGAGAACAGTGTGTTTTGCCCAGTGGCTGCTAGTTCTGTTTCTTGGTTTTTTTAAGATGTGTTCATAGAACAGTTTTGTTCTCTACCTGTGATGCTTGTGTTGGATCCCTGGACAAGCTTCTGAATGGCTGTTTAGCTAAGCTGAATTTAGTTTTAAGGTCTTGTTCAACCAAGCAAAAGAGAATATAGGTAGCTTGTCTGGTCAAAGTGACTTCAGTATCTGACTTTAAGACTGGAAACAAGAATTTTTGAGATTTGTGAGCATATGTTACTGTGGGAATGCCAAGTAGAATCATAGAATAGTTAGGGTTGGAAAGGACCTTAAGATCATCTAGTTCCAGTCCCCCTGCCATGGGCAGGAACACCTCCCACTAAACCATGACACCCAAGTCTGTGTCCAACCTGGCCTTGAACACCGCCAGCGATGGTGCATTCACAACTTCCCTGGGCAACCTATTCCAGTGCCTCACCACCCTTACAGGAAAGAATTTCTTCCTCAGATCCAGTCTAAACTTCCCCTCTTTAAGTTTGAACCCGTTACCCCTTGTCCTCTGAGTACAGTCCATCATGAAGAGTCCCTCCCTAGCATCCCTATAGGCCTCCTTCTGATACTAGAAGGCTGCTATAAGGTCTCCATGAAGCTTTCTCCAGGCTGAACAGCCCCAACTCTCTCATCCTATCTTCATACGGGAGGTGCTCCAGTCCCCTGATCATCATCGTAGCCCTCCTCTGGACTTGTTCCAACAGTTCCATGTCCTTTTTATGTTGAGGACACCAGAACTGCACACAATACTCCAAATGAGGTCTCACGAGAGCAGAGTAGAAGGTCAGGATCACCTCCCTCGACCTGCTGGTCACACTCCTTTTGATGCAGCCCAGGGCACGGGTGGCTTTCTGGGCAGCAAGAACACACTGCTGGCTCATGTTCGTTCTCTCATCTACCAACACCCCCAAGTGCTTCTCCTCAGGGCTGCTCTGAATCTCATCTCCACCCAACCTATAGCTGTGCCTGGGATTGCTCTGACCCAGGTGTAGGACCTTGCATTTGTCGCGATTAAACTTCATCAGGTTGGCATCAGCCCACCTCACAAGCATGTCAAGGTCCCTGTGGATGGCATTCCTTCCCTCCAACGTATCAACTGAACCACACAGCTATCAACCATTCCTGAGTGTGTAGCACCCTGCCAGGAGAAAGCTGAGTAGGAGCTAGAGCTCTTTCAGAGAAGCAACACATGAGGCATAGAATGGCAGCACAGGGAAGAAACTCTGCCTAGGCCTGGTGTTCAGCTCTCTGCTCAGGTGGTGTGGGTGCAGAAGACACTGCTCTATTGTGACTGCCTATGATGGGGGCAGTGGTGCTGTTGAGGGAATCCATTTGTGTGTAGCTCCCTCAATACATGCCTTTACTCAAGCCTTCTAAATAAGAAAAACACTGTCCTAAAAGATAGTTTCCATCCTAATGTAAATGCTTTTCTCTTCAAAGAGCACATCCCCTGCTGTATAACTCCTGACTTAACAATTTGACACAGTATAATCACCATGTAAAATTCTTAGTGTGGAATATGGAGCATGGCAATGAATGCTGCTTTTTGTGATAGGATGAGGCTATTGCAAATATTGATGGCTGCCTTTGCAGTATGAAAGACGAGATATTAAGTGAGATCTAATAAAGCAATATCTGTAGAGTAACACCATTTTAAATTGAGATTTAATCTCGACTGGGCATTACCACCCTGGTGTATCCCACTCCCAGAGTCAGAATAAAGCAGCATGTCTACAACTGCCTCTGATCAAGTAGTAAACAACAATATTACAGTCAATATGATCAATTTTCCAATTAATAAATTACCAAATGCAACTACAAGATGAGTAGGGAACGTTCATATTCTACAGAGATTCCCCAAAACATGAGGTGATAGAGGCTGTAAGTGGAAGGGGAAGTTGCACACATCCAGTGTGTGTTCTGTGAGCTGATGGAGCCAACATCATATGCTTTTTCAGCTTGCGGTGCTGGTTGTTGCATAAGTGTTACTCCAGCTTGAAGCATACTGTCCTATGGGCAAATGCAGAAAGAGTTGAGTTTGGGATACTTACGGGTATTCTGGGCAGTAATATTCTGACACTTGCTTGTGTATCAGCTGTCCAAGCAACCTTTATAAAAACTTAAGCTTAAGTCAACTGACAGCAGACAGAACCACTGCAGGAGAGTTCCAGGTTAGTACAATTGCATTTTCAGATAGACAGTGCAAATGGACCATGTGTCTGGACTTGCACTGGTTTGTCTTGCATGGAACTGACAGTGGGAATCTACTCACAGTAACTAAGAGATGTCAGTTGAGTTTGGGATCTTGAAGTCAACTGCTGCAGTGAAATGCATTTATTCCTTCATCTGTACAGGTCAGAGACTCACATGTTAGTTCAAGGTCTTGAGCCAAAAACCATGTATGAATTTGCAGTTCGGCTCCACGTGGACCAGCTCTCCAGCCCCTGGAGTCCAGTAGTCTACCATACTACCCTTCCAGAAGGTAAGGCACTAGCAGACGACCACACAGCTCTAAAAACAAAGCTCAGTAAACCAAATGACATGAAAAACTGCTTATTAATTTCAAGCTGTCTGTAGGAGAGAGAAGTACTTTCCTCTTGAGATACTGGAAAGTGCTGTCAGGAAGATCCTTGTTTTGGAACTGTGAAATTATTTTTCAAGAATTACCTAAAATCAGCAATGATTTTGATATAAAATTAGCAACCACTGAATGGAAATAACTTGGATCAAAACTTTAAAATATGTATTGAAGAGGCATGGCTGTTTCTTAGGCATTATGGAAACATATTTTAAACCGCAGACTTCTAAAAACTGTAACTGTATTACACATCTACTGCCCTCACTGCTGGTTTGCTGTTCTGTCAGCTTGGTGAGTGGAAATCAAAAACTGGAGGTTTATGTTCTCAGCATTGCAGTGTTTGGGACATACTTATTTGCAGGGTAATGATGTGGGGGTTTTGTCAGTGACTGTTTCTTTCTGGAGCTGAAGGAAAAATACTAAATTTGCTTGCACAGAATCTGAGCTATCAATGAGATCAGAGTTCACAGGAGAGTTTCTCTTGAGGAGCAGTATGTATTTGTATGTTTATCTGGGATGTAGCAGTAGCCATTAGGTTTGTGCATCAGTTTCTTTTTGAGTAATTTAATTGCATGTAAACTAGGTTAGCCTAATAGCATTGTGTTATTGTTCTTACAGCACCATCTGGCCCTCCAGTAGGAGTGAAGGTGACTTTGATAGAGGATAATACTGCTTTGGTTTCCTGGAAGCCACCTGATGGCCCTGAAACAGTTGTTACACGATACACTATCCTGTATGCATCCAGGAAGTCTTGGATTGCTGGGGAATGGCAAGTGCTGCACAGAGAAGGTAAACTAAAATCATAAACCTGTGAACTGCATAAACAATAAGACTGCTTATAAGATGCCTTGTTACTTCCAGTTCCCTTGGACTACACTAACAAGTTCATTTGAATGTTCATGTAAAAGTTATGAGAAAGTTATAATTAGTTTAGAATTATTCCTATGGTTGCAATGAAAATGTATTGAAGAGCAAATAATACTGAGAAGGTGAGGGGAGAGCAGCTCTCTGTATTGCTTTGGAGCTCAGTGTGTGCATGTGAACCAAAATGTCTCATAAATCCAATTACATCCATCTTAGTTCTGTTGTAACCAGGGTTGTGATTGTTTCATTTTGTAAGTGCACTGAAGTCTCTGAGATGCCTTGCTTTCCAGAAATAAATTTATAAATGTGGCTGTGTGGGATTAGATGTTTCTTTCAATCACTGCCAATCCAGTTAGCTCAGTTCACTTAATGAACTTTCCCCTACTCCCAGTAAATTGCTCTGCAAACTAAATTTAACTCTCTGGCTCTATTCTGCTGCTGAGCCCTGGCTAGCCAATCTCACAGGAACTCAGGTATGGGAATGTGAACTTCAGTCACATCTTTGTGATTAGATATTGTGTACATTTTATAGGGATTTTCCAGGATAATGCTGTGATTTGAAGAGCTACACTGAGAATAGATTTCTGCTGTAGCCAGAAGAAAAGAAAAAGGCATTTGCTGTTCAGCTGGTATTCCAAATAGACAGAGGCAGTTCAGGATATATTAATTATCTATTAAACCAGAGAGGGAAGCTCATTGTTACAGAGTAAAGTCATGTGCTTGAGTAGCTTATTTAAGAGTACTGCCCAGGAAAAGTTGCTATTTTGTTGTCCTGTGCTGTTTCATGGCTGAAAGCTTCGTTGTCAGCAGAGAGTGAGGCTTTAAATTTTCCATGGAGAAAATTCATAAAGAAGTGAGTGCACTTACAGAGGACGATTGGTTTTGCCACCAGTAGAGGAACTGTTATAGTTCAAAGATGGTGGTTGTCCTTTGTCCTGCTCCTGAAGAGACGATGAAGGACCAGCAGCCATTCTGAAAGGTGGCAGTGCTGCTTTGTCTTTGCCCGAGCAGAATGGTATTTGTTGAGCTGGCCTCAAGTAGGATGGTCAGCTGTGAAGAATAACAGTAAAGTGACTATTACTAGCAAGCAAAAGTTGTGAACAATAACTAGTCTCTGAAGTATCAATGAGGCCTAACTGTAGGGGAAAGATTGAGCCCATGTTTTTTCACTATTGAAATTGTTCAAAGAAACAGTGATACAAAGTTCTCCCATTAAATTGTGGAAGGAAACAGCAATGTAAAGTTGTCATATTAAGGGACCAATTTAATACTAATTTTTACTCACTAAAAACCCCAGCAGATGTAAATTCACAGACAGCTTATATTTGGAGAGTGTATCTTGTCATTCTGGTGATGTCTGTTGTATGCAGCAGTGACTGAATTACTTTCATGTATGTACTTCAGCTCAGCCATGGCTGTAAAACTGAGCAGCATCTCAAATAGTGTTTTATCATAGGTATTTCAGATGAGGGTATGCCAATAACAGTAAACATTTTCATGTGTTCCCATACTGAAAGTGTTGTCTGGAATGAGCAAATGGAGAGCTATAAGTCTCAGTGTATTACTATGCCCATCAATGCTAGTCACTAATTTTGTATTTTGACAGACATATTAGGGTTTGAGGCATGGCACTGGAGTTCAGGCATTGTGACGTATTAGGACAATCTGTAGTTCTCTTAATTAAAGTACAGATGAAAAAGTCTGAAAGTAAGTTAGTATGTCAAGGTAAAATTGAGCAAATACTGTGATACACCCGTTAAAGTCCTTTCACAGGTCATTTGAGATAGACACAGACTTTGAGGTTTTTAATGCATTTATTGTGATAAGATCAGCTACCCTATGCAGTAATAAATAGCTTTGTTTTGTCTTGACACTAAACTTGTTCTGCAGAAGATTTGTGAAATCATAACCCCATTCTTTTCCCGTATCTCCAAAGACAGCCCCCAAATAAAAAATAAAAAAGCCCCTCCAAACCAAAACCCCACAATATCAACCTTGCCACCTATAAAAGCCATAGCACAGGCTTTAATTTATGCATGCAAATTTCTATCAGTCCACCAGCTGAAAAGCCAAAGCCCTCTAATTTGACTGAGCTTGTGTTAGGTATGGCAGTGTTAGAAAATATAACTGCAGTTTGTTGCTGATTTGTGATCCAGTTACCTTCCAGCCACCTCCCCCCTTTTACCCAGTTCTCTTCAAGTGGATCAGAAGTTACAGCCCTTGCACACTTGGTGTGCAGTAAATCAGTACAAAGTGCTTACTTGCTTTAGCAATGCAGCAGATTTGAAAGGAGCTGGTGGGAAAGAGCCTGTAATATTGAAATGCGACCTTTCGCCCTTGCTGGTGCTAAATATTACAGCTCCTTTGGTTACAGATACCTCACATTTTACTTCAAATACTTTCAGCTAATGGGTGGTGTTTATGGAAAAGCTGAAATACCTTTTGAAGTAGCTTCCCTTTTACCAGATGTGTAATCTTTTCTGTCAGCAAAACAACCTTGTATTTTATACACTCCCAATACTACTGCAAATTCTGACTTCTGAAACTGATCTGAAAGGTTGAAATTTAGACTCAAGTCTGAGAAAGTGAATGGAATATGTGAAAGAAAACAAGGAACAGATTTTTACTTGTAACTGCCACTGTTCAGGGAAAGAAAAGCAGTATATTTCTATGGTAGAAAGAAACAGGCATTTTAGAAATGAATTGGCATTTTAAGCAGCAGTCTGCAGTCCCTAGACAGGCAAAGCTCTTATTGACTTTGATAGGAGTTTTGCCTGTCTAAGGACAATGCAAGTGAATCCTATTGATGTTCTTAATCTGTTTTCCTGCCTTCAGGGACTTTAGGAAATGAATCCTTAACATGTGAGAAAGATATTTTCTGTAGTATTTTTAGTATCACAGCTTAGATGCACAGTAATCAAGGAAGCCTACACAGGTCTAAATAGGATTTATTTCTTTTTTTTTTTAAAGCATGGTATAATGTACTCTTCCAAATCTGACCTGTTCATTTAACCAACTAGACCTGAAATTTGATAAACTGAACCTGAATTAATTTGTTATGACAATTTTAATTTACATTCATGGTACAGGATCTAGGAGAGGCACATAGATAGTATGCGGGAGAGGTTTAACATCCTGCTTTTTTTGCCTGAAAGTCTGGTTAATAGTTGAGGCATCCTCACAGATAGTATCACAACATAAATGCTATCACACTGAAGTGCAGAGCACGCTGGATCTAGGATTAGTATGTTGTGTATCATAGCCAATACGTGACTCTGGTGTTTGAACTTTACTGGCTGCAGTGTGCTGTGGTCAAGCAGTAGGGAGAGAAGGGACAGAAGGGACCAGCGGACAACCCCTGTGTATGGAGGTTAGAATATGACAGCAGTCACAGTCCTCAAACAAGATTTAGAGGTAGTATTGGAAAGAAAGTGTAGGTCCCAATGTCTAAATCTCAGTGTGTTCCCACAGATGTTGTCTAACTGGAACTCTCAAATCTTTTTATAGGAGCAATGACCATGGCTTTGCTGGAAAACCTTGTAGCAGGAAACGTCTACTTGGTCAAAATAGCAGCCTCCAATGAAGTAGGAGAAGGACCCTTCTCAAATGCAGTAGAACTTGCTGTCCTGCCAAAGGAGACATCAGAGTCTAATCAGAGACCTAAACGCCTGGACTTGGGAAATTCCATAAGTCAGTAGCAACATTTTGCCCACTGGTGTCACAAGTAGTAGGAAAAAGATCCCTGTTTGTTTTAGCTTGTAACCACTGTCAGGGTATACCATTCTGTCCTGACACCATAGCATTTTATTGTAAATGAAACCATTTTGGAATTTTTATCTCAGTTCAATGCAGAAGTGGTTTAATTATTTTCCTCCTAAGTTGTAAGTTTACCTTTCAAATGACAACACAACTATTTTGAATTTCACATCAATAGCAACTTTGCAGCCATTCTTCTAAGGCACTTCCTTTAAATCCTTTATTTAAATATCCATAGCACTAGTGAATTAGAGCCAAAAAGCCCAGCATTTGAGATGGCATCTCAAATAAGTCTGTTGAAATTTGCTGGTTCTTGGTATTTCAGCAACCCAAATCACCCTGTCAGACAGTGATTACACCAGCATGTATTTTCACCACAAAAGTCAGCTCCACCTGCAGCTCTTTGGGAAGAACTATGTGGTACCTTGTGGAAATTAAGGTAACATTAGTGGTTTCTCCAAATAAGAATGGAATAACACATTGTCTGATAGAACAGGATTTACTTTAGTGACTTATTACAGATTTTAAGGTGATTTGGGGAGGCCAGAGCTAGCAGTTATTCAGGTACATGAGCCTTTTAACCTGTTCTTGTTACACATGGAATTCTGATTAAAACACAGGGATTTTTCTTGCTCAGGTTTTCTCCCTTCCTGGAATTCAGTTATTTTTCAGGCCTGCCTAAGCAAATAGAGTCATGTCCTCAGGATTAGTTAAACAGACATATGATGTTAAAGCACAAACTAAAGTGAGCCCTCCTGGGCAACAATGGCTCATTCCTAGGAGCCTTTTCTCTTTGTTACCTAGAAGCACCCTGCAAGGAAGGGGTTGAAGAGAGCTCCTCTGCTCCATGTTGTAGGTCACCAAAGAGGCTGTGGTGTGTGGACCTTCTTCCCCTCCCGCACCAGAACTGTGTATATGCCTCTGTTTGGTCTACGAGGTTTGTTTTCAAAAGTGTCAAAATGTATGATAGAGAAGGTCTGGAATCTCATTAAAAGCAAGCATTTGTCTCTGTGGTTGTGACTGTAACCCTGTTAATATCCTGACAGGGAGGAGGGGGCAACTGTTCTTATTTACTGAGCTTTTCTATGTTCTTTTTTTTTATAGCTTATTCTGACTATTACCACCTAGACCAGAAATCAATGACTGGCATTGTTGTGGGGGTTTGCATAGCCTTGACCTGCATCCTTATCTGCATCCTGATCTTAATTTATCGCAGTAAAGCCAGGTATGGTTTTGTTCTTGAAGGCTGCGCTCTTTCTCAAGACACTGATTCTTGGGATGTGCCTTCATCTCCAAGAGTGCTAAGTTCTCTGAAGTACTCTTTCTCTTCACCTATTCCTACCAGCAGTAGAAACAAAACACTTTTTGGCTCTTCCTACTCTACCTGAGCCCCTTCTCCAGTGAAGAGGAGGAATAACTCACAGAGTGAGTCAGTGGTGCTTTGACAACTAAGTATGAGGCATGTTTCCAAATGAAAAAAACTTGTGTCAGACAAGCATGCTGCTTTACATCATCTGCTCTTCCTGCTTAACCCTCCAGCCTGCCCAGACCTGGTTTGAAGGCTTTAACCCTCTGGTGTTGCTGGAAAAAGGAACTCTGACATAAACCAGTGCCATGATGCAGTTTCTCTGCAGTTGGGCAAGCCACCATCTGTCTTGTCATCAGATGCATGAACTGGCTTGTCATGGGGCATAAACTGGCCCAGTGACTTCCCATAACTTTGGGCTCAGAACAAAGATAAGTTACTTGAAATAGCAAACTTTAAAACTGACTTAAAGTATATTTTAGTAACAAGGGCTTTTTAGCACATATGCAGGAAAAAATAGGGATTGGGAGACAATCTCTGTGTAGCATGGTAGAAAGGCCTTATTATCATTAGTACTTACTTCCTTCAAGTAATATTACTAATCATGACAATTCCTGTCTGCACATAAGCTTATAGCCTACTGCATATGATTAACTGGAAGCAGATGTTATTTTTATCACAAGCAATAACATTTAAATTCCATGAGAGTTGGAAGTATCATGTAACAAAATGTAAATGCCAAGAATATTACCAGTATTACTTGATTAATTACTTTGAAGTTTATCGTTGATTTTTTTGTATTTTCTTCCTGTGGGTCAATTTTATTCTTGCTTAACATTGTGTAGGAAAACATCTGCTCCTAAACCTGTGCAGCAAAGCACTGACCAGCTGTCACATACCAGCATCTCATTAGCCAGTGCTAATGAGGTGGAGAAGAGTATTGAAGGAATTGCAGAAAATGAAGAATCGTTATTACCAGTGATAGTGGGAAACAGCTTTATTGATGCTAAGGTAATGTACTTGTTCCCAAACCAGAGATCTTTCTTCAGAATTCATTGCTGTAACATTGGAGACCTTATCAAAAGTGAAATATGTACACGACAAATCCACAGGAAGTTTTTTTAATGGGGCAGCGCAACTTTGGCAATCCAGGGTCAAATTTTCAAGACTTATGTGAAAGGTCAGCTCGAGATCTGATTCGGTACACTTGTTTCACTCTGTGTTCTGCAGATTGCAGTTTGACTCTGTCTTAGAAATGTCATTTGTGAAAACAAATTTCTGTTTGTCTCCCTCTGTTGTAGGGGGGATCTGATCTGATTATTAACAGCTATGGGCCTGTCTCAAAGGCTAACCCCAAGAAAAGGTGGCTGTTCTTCCAGGATACTAAGAAGGTGAAGACCGAGAAGGTAATTGGCGTAATGGGCAGAGATGTGCAATCTTTAACACCCTGTGTTTGCAAAGGAAGACATGTAGTTCTTCATTTATGGAAAAGTGTAATTAGTGGTCTAAGTTTTAATCGGGCGTGTTAAGGCTGACGGCGTTGTACCTTATAGTAAAGCCTTATGGAAGTTTCATTTTCTGTCCCAAGTTGTCAGATAATTGTAAATTGGTCACTTTCTTGCCTGTGCCCTTTCCTCTGTGAGCAAAAGGATTTCTGTGTAGTGGTCTATGCATAGCATCTACAGTACTAAATCTGCAGCAATTTTGTATAAATACAAATTGATAATAATATATAAAGAATGCTACCCTGACAGCTAAAACTTTGTTTGCTGAAGAGTACCAAAAGTGGGAAATTAAATTATTTACCCAAAATACTGAAGAAATTGAGAATCTGCATAGAACTGTCTGGCTTCTGAAATAGTTACTGTAGACACGTTTACTATTTGGTTGAGAAAAACAACTGTTTAAAGCTAAAATGTTTAATCCAGAACATTATCATGCAAATTCACACCTGTGGGGCATCTAACTAACGTTTCTTGGATTGTAACTTGTATTGTGCTCTTGTATATTTAAGGAAATCTTTATACCCATATTGTAAATTGGTATTCCAGAATATTTCCAGAAGCAGTTGCATATTTCTCATGCCCCTATAAAAAAAGTATTTGTTACCACTCAAGGAGTAATGCTTAAAGAATGTGCATGAAGGGATGGGAGAAGCTCTACCAAGTATGTTTTTAAAATACCATCAGGTCTCTCCAGCAGAATCATTCTTGATTAGCCATGTTTAGCTAGAAGGGATTATTTCATCTCTTACGGAAAAGTATGAGCAAGACTCGAGATTGATTCTTTTTAACCTCCTGTAGGAAAGCCCAAATTGTTCTAAGCCAATGCTGTTAAAGGTACTCTGGAGGAATAGGAGATAGGAAATGCAGTAAAAATTCAGATTCTGGCTCAGCTTTTCAGATCCTGAACAACCTTTTTCTCTCTGCTTTTTACGTAGCCTCAGAGACAATTTGCCCAGGCGGTGTGTCTGTACCAGCCAGGCACTATGGTGCTGATCAGTGAGGATGACTCCCCCAGCTCTCCTGGCCAGCAGCCTAATTTCCAGGTGCCATTCAGTATTGCTGCTGATACAGAGCATTCTGCCAACAGCGAAGGAAGCCACGAGACTGGTGACTCTGGAAGGTTTTCTCATGAGTCCAACGATGAGATGCACCACTCCTCTGTGATAAGTGCCATCCCTCCCACTACCAGTCCTTTTGCAAGCAGTGACTTGGGTATGAATGTGACGAGCTCTGATAAAAGTAACTGCACAGAGTCTCCTCTGCTGTTTGCCACTGACCAGACTCCTACCTCACCTCTTCAGATACACTCTGCGATGCAAAACTGACATCCTTAGGGCCACGCCAGACATTCTTACAGTGTATGTCTGTTCGAAGGACAATGAACAGGGAACCAAAGTTTTATCTTTCAAGTGGGAAGCCTGGCAAACCTCGCAGGTGATCCCAGATTTCTGTTGAATGTTTTCTTGTTTCTGTTTTTTTTTGCTTGTTTTGATTTGCTTTTAAAACTCACTCATTTTGAATGTTCAGTGGTCAACAAATGTGAAAGGACAGTGAAAATTTCTGGCTAACATTAAAAATATGTCACTGGAGCAAAGGGAAGGCTGTTAGCCCTTTTGCTGACTATCTACCTCAGTTTGCCGAGAGGTGAACTCTGAATGATGACTGCTTTACCTCATACGTGTTCTAGTTGGTCTCAGCTATGAAACTGATGATACTTCCTAGTAGTGTTGTTTTATTTTGGGTTTGGTTTTGTCTGTTGGGTTGTTTTCCCTCCCCAGTTGTGTGTAGAATGTATGTGTGTGTGCATGTGTGTGCACTCAGTGATCAGGGAGTTGTATAGGTAGGCAAACAAGATTGTTTAGCTAAAGCTCTGTCTTTAAAAAGAAGGAAACCTCAGAGTATAAAATGTAATGATTTAATGTGGTTGACACCGAGGATGTTAAAAACTGGAGTTGGTGCATCCATGTATACCCCCACATGAAATCTTTTGTACCTCTTGATTTCTCGTGACCCCAGTAAGCCTAGGACAGTGCCTTTTCCTCAGAAACTTGTGCCAGTGACTGCTGACAGGATATATACTATATCCTTAGGGCTCTGGGACATTTTGGGTTCCACGCAGTGACAGTTGCTTCCCCTTTAATGACAGTTAATGCTAAAAAGCATGGCAAAATGAAGAAGTATTCAGCATTTCCAAACAGTTTGGCTCTGCATGAGAGTCATGGAATAAATGATAACGCTGAGTATTCCAGTATCACAGTACTTCTTAGCAATGGTGCCTTGCATTATATATTAGAAATTACTGATTTGCCTTATGCCTTTTTAGAATTCGTAAATTTGCTTTTGAGTACAGAAAGATGCCTTAAATACTTCTTAGATATTTTAAGTAAACTGTGTCATGAATTTTATACTTCGTTTTTACCCAGCTTCAAGTGCTGATAAGCACTGCTAGCATTGTGGTACATCTCAGAGCTGTTGTTAGGATGCAGCCCTGCCCCTTGCCTTCACCTAGTGTGCTGTTAGCTCAGGGAGTGACTTTACCCACATGCTAATCTAAAACTCTGATCAGGCTACCATAAGAAATAAAAAGGCCAGAGCTTCAGTTGAAGAGTCTGTTGAAAGAGGCAAGTACTGCCTTGAACCCATGCAATTCCTGTTTTATACTACCTCCTTTGAAAGTTATTCTCATGTGTTTTGGGTTTTTTTTTGTTGTTGTTTTTTCCTGTACTCAGGGAAGAGTTTGTTACTTTTGAGCTGCCTCACAGAAACGTGGAGCAAACTGACAGGGTATCATGTTTTGTTTTGTTTTTTAATAGGAAAGAAGGAGAGAGGGAGGAGGTTAGAACCATCCAATATTATGACGTTGCCTGTATCTATATCTAGTATCCAGTTTCCTTCTTCAGTCCTCCCCTATTCCTGTTTTACTAAAAAAAAAGAAAAAAAAAAAAAAAAAAAAAAAGAGGGAAAAAAAATACACCACCACCATCCCCCAGCATGTTTTTACTTTAAAAAATGTTTGAATTGTAATGTTGTGAGAAGCAACCATAGGGCTCCATTTAATTTTTTTCTTTTTTAACTCACATTGACTTTACCGGGGCCAAGACATCACCCTCCAAGTTGGCCAGGCTGACTTCTGTTTTCTTTTTCATGTATCAAAAGGTGGTCACAAGTTCTCAATAAGCCCTAAGTTCTGTCTGGTTTGTGCTGAGGAATGGGCTTTTGGTTATCCTAGTTCTGTACCTTGTAACTGCTAGTTCTGAGCCAGACAGGACACATTCACCTTTTTGTAACAGCATTGATTCAAATGCTTTAAAAATAATCTTGAACCAAAGACTTTTCCCTAGGGAGAAAGAAGCCACATATTGTCCAAAAATTACTGAACTAGGTGACAACTATAGGTTTGAAGAGCTGAATACATTTTATTGTATAAGTAGTTACAAACAAAAAACAATAGGGCTTCTTGATTGTAGTTGACTGCATGGATGAGTTGTATGCTTCTACAATTTTAACTACCTTGTTGTTACAAGAGCCTTTAAAGAAATCTATAATAATGCCAGCAGATATCTCCAAAGACTTCCAAGGGTGATTTTTTTCTCCAGCACGTAGGTGATCAACATTACAGTATTAAACAAATTATTTTTGAACAGTTTTTTATCTACTTGCTGAAGAAAAAGAAAACCTTTTCACCAAAGATTTATTTTTGGTCTCGTCAGGCAGAATGATTAGTGTACAGCAGAGTACTGTTTCTAGTTAGGTAAAGTGTGAATTAATCAGAACTAGATTAAGAATGTGTAACTGTAGCATGAAGTTTCACACTTCATCTTTCAGAGTAGCTCCTTTTGTTAGTTTCATTCAGAAAGCTGATATGCAGAGATGGTAACTGCTTCCCCAAAGACTCGTTTGCTGTAAGTACTGATAATCAGATATAATTTTATGATCATCATTACAGGTAAATACTCTAAATCCTAAACTTTTTCTTCCAGAGACCCACTCTAGTTTAACTCATGGATAATTTCAGAGAAATAGACTCCATATAAAATCTGTCAACCTAATATAGATGCTCTAATTTCAATAGCCAAAGAGTTTAAAATATCCAGTGTATTAGAGCTCAGTACATCCAGAACTTAAGGTTTTATTAAAGTACTTTTTATCAGCAAATAAAGAAAACCAAAGATATTTAAGGTTACCTCAGCATATAGGCAAGCTTAGTTAGGCATTAATTATTCTTTTTCTTTACTTTTTATGTTAACCAAATATAATGTTTCTCCAGAACCCAGTCTACATTCATGTGCTTCCATTGTCACAAAGTCGTGATTACTACAGAAAAAAAAATAGGCTCTTCTCAAAATTCATGACTTATCAGTGATCTATCACAAGATATTGCAAGAGAAAATTTGTCTTCTGATTGAAAACTTCACCAGTGTAAGCAAAGTAATCTCAGGAAACTGCGGACATGGATACTTTCTCTCTTGAACTCAATAGCAGAATCCATCTTTCATGGTTGTAACAGTGCAAAATTGGGCTTGAAGTTGAAATACTTAATATCGTTGAAGCCAACACATGTAATTGTAGACATGACATTACAGCTACTAATTCTCTTAAGAGTTTGTACCTGTGGCTAAGGAAATCAGTTGTTCGTATGTGAACTTTGTTCTCTGCATTTGCCTTGAAAGAGCTGACAGAACACAGCAGGCAGAATGGCTTCAGGTTTTCCTATAATTTTTGTCTTGGTTATGTCTGTAGAAACTGGGTCCTGGAGGAAAAAAACAATATCATGTTTTAATTATGAATTTTACCTAATGTGTTCTGGAAGATGAACAGGAATGTAGAATTTAGTGTTACACTATGTGAACTCATTTTATTTAAGTGTTTTAAGAACTAAAGAGCTGTGGCTGGTGTAATGAGTGTATATGCAACCCTTGTGCTTTAAAAAGAAAGCAAAAATGTCACTGTTGATGTGACTTGAAAAGCATCAAAACTTACAGAGGATATCTTGAAACTGGCCTGTTGTACTGATAGTGTTTCCAAAGGAGGACTCTGCGCTTTAATTGCAACAGCAATGCCTATGCTATTTCTGCAGGACCTTGATCCAAGCCCAAATGCTCAATCAGCCCACAGTTATACTTGTGTACTTTCTTCATATTTAACAAACAAAAAGTATTCTTATCTTCCAGGAGCTGCCCAGGAGAACTGGGATCTGCTTGCTGTGTAGAACAGGGCTTATCATTTGTTGGTTTGGTTTTTAATAGCTCTACTTCTGTAAGAGAAACTTGAAAAGTCAACATATCCTATATTAGCTGTGCATTTTCTAATGTAACTTAAGAGATTTTAACAGAAAAGAGAGTACTGAGAGAATTCCTCACCTGCTTTTAATTATTCTTCATCGTTCATTCCATCTTTGGTTTTATTCCCTTGCTTGAGACTGTGAGCTAAACCTTTGGTTTTTATTCAGATCAGGGGCCTGATTCTGTTTAAGTCAACAAGGGAGTTAATTTTTATTCCACTTTGCAGAGCCTGCACAAAGTCAGCTTTTTTGGGTGTTTGTTTTTTAAATCTTCACAGTATTATTCTTTCTAAAGGAAAGAATTCTTATGTGGTTAAAACTCCCACTGGCAAATGTGGTTTTGTAAGATCACAAGGTACCATGCATCAGAGGTCCATTGTAATTCTCCGTGCATCCCACCTCAGCCTATAGTAAATACTGAACATTTCAGGTCAGTTTACTTCCTTTTCATTGCAAACCAAGTCAACTTCAATGACTTACCCCTTGCTGCCACCTGCATATACACATGCATAGTTACCATGGACTGCTGCGACTTGGTAACATGTTACTCAGAGCACACATGTCAGCCCTAAGACCAGAAGCTCTGGCTCATTTTATTCATTGCAGAATGAAGTTCATGCAGGGGAAAGTCCCTCTCTGAACATAGAGAATGTTTGTAGGGCCCTCCATGTTTAGCCAGAAATCTCATTCCCACCAGCTGGGTGCTGCACTTGTGTAACTCTGGTGCTATTTCAGAGAAATGAATTTGCTGAGGTTTCTGTGGTAAAGTTAAAAGCAGAATTACACCCAGTAATTGCTAAAGAGGTCGTTTTTAACTTGAATTGTTGTTACACTTAATAGTTGCTGCAACTGCAGCTTTGCTAATAGCAAGCAGTTTCGAAAGTGGAAGAATTTGCAGGAAAAAAAACTGAGCACCTTTCTATCATAACACAAGTTTAAAACATTATTTACATAACTGTATTTTGGAAGATGTGTTTTAAAAACTACTACTCTTCAATACAACTACAAAACCAACTTGCTTTCTGCTAATAGAGACCCATGTGAAAAGAACACAAATTCAGTTTTGCTCAAATGTTTCTTTGTAATTCCTCTGGATTTACACTGAGAGTGGTCCTCGTCGGCTGCAAAGGGATGTAAGCACCAGCTGAGTTGGCCCCTCTGGTTTGACTGTGAGCTATGCTCCTTCTGGAAGTTTTCAGCTTTTCATGGTTGCATATACCCACACAGCACCCGCCCGGCATGTTCCCAGTAAAGACTGTATGTGAAAAATGAACATATCCAAATGTTGCTTTTTTGATTGTTTGGCTTTGGGTTTTTTTAAAGTTTGAATGAATTGCCAGTGTAGGAGCCAGGTGTGTATCTCATGTTGTGGTGTTCTGGATCCTTTCACTCCGTGTGCCATTTTCTCCTAAGGGCAGCAGTGGCTGACTTGCTAATGGAGGATGGAGCTGAATTGTATTAATTCTATATTTGTCTCAGGGGATCAGCTCTCTGAATTCCATTGCATGAGGGAAGCTAATGTTTGCCCTGATTTGAATGTAACTTTTTAATGTCCTTTAAAAACTATTTTGTTTAATAATGTGGATTTCTTTTTCTAGCATTCTAGTAAATGTTACCGAGTGTGTTGGTTCATTTTTCCCCTCCACGGTTGTTTATATACTACCCCAAGGTCATGCCAAAAAGTAATAGAAGTTTAAATGCCAAATGTTTATGAAACTGCTGTCTAAATACTGATTGATTGCACATTTGAAATAAAAGTTTTCCTTAGTAAAAGTGCTAGTTGTTAAATGTTTTATTTTCAGTGTGTCTAACAAGTGGCTAAAACCAAGGGAAATGGAAGTGCAGCACCTCATTGGAGACTGAGCAGCTAGGGAGGTGCTGGCACTTAATGCATGCGCAGTTTGCTTCTTCTTATGTTATCACTGAAATTCATAGAACCTTCCAGAACACGTGTTCATGTATCATTTATATACCTGGAAATATTTCCCACCTGAAAACTCCGTCTGTGTCCCATCACTGTCACACCCATGCAAGATCTCTGTGTTGGTTTGTATTGCTGGGTGTGGAAGATACGGTTCTCAGTGCAGTTGTTCTCAAGTCTGGCAAGCTGCAGTCCCAAATTTTTCCCAGCAGTTTTCCATCTGCTGATTGTTGAACCGAGTATTCCAAAGTGTGACAGGACTATAAACACGCCGTTGCTGTTGGTCAAAAGGCAGACTGCTATTTTTTCGCAAGACTACATTCTAGACAAGAGTCAGTTGAGTTAAATCAGTGAGGAAATGATGTCCTATGGGGATTAAAAGGTTTCTGTTGCTAGCAGGCTGATTACTGATTGCCACTTGAAAGCAACTGAAAAATTGGCCAGGTGGTTTAGAGAGTTACATACAGAGCTGGATTTAGAGTGGTGCCCATGCAAATCTCGCACTGCTGAAAATGAAAGCACAGTAATTACTGCTGTTATTTACAGGGTCTCTAGGGAGAATAAAGAAAAAACAGCAATGGAATCTGAACTCTTGCAATACTTTGGTAGATTTGACTTTGCTTTTTCATCTGTATTGTTCCCTAAAAGACTAGAACTCTTCGTTGGCACTGACGTTTTTTCTTAATGGGAAAGAAAAGATATTTCACAGGTATTTCAAAGCTTTGAATCACAGTATTGGGAATTGAAGATTTGAAATAGATGTTCACTAACTTTCTTCTATGTCCAGGAAATGACTGCTCCTACATACATTTATTTTTACTTCCTATTTTAATGCTCTCTGAGAGGCACGTGTCCCATCATTTACAGGTGCCCTTCAGAGAGAAGGCGTGCTGTGAGCACCCTGAGGAGACAGAGCCTTTCTGCCCTGGCAGCACCTCACACTGATGGGTCAGGCTGCCTGGGTTCTACACTAGAACCATCACGTCTGGTTTCCTTTTGAATTCTCAGAAAGCAGAGGAAATCCAAAAAGCCCCATCATGCTTCTTTGTGAATCACAGCTGCTCTTACCTGCAGAGTCTATGTATAGAACAGTCTGCCTAGTTGGGTAGCTTATATGACATTTATTGCTGGGGGTATTAGAGCACCAGCTGTGGTAACTATTATAAAACAAACTCTAATCCAAAATTCTTTACTCCTGTTCAAATTTAGGAACACGGAAATACGGTTACTCAAGAGGTAATTGAGAAAATAAGACCAATACTGAAAAAATAATGCAGTATTTTAACAGATGTACTGTAAAAATGAATAAATCTTACATATTGTAAATGAATGATTTAAAAAAAAAAATAATACAGAATTTTGAATAGCAAGGGCCCACTCAGTCTTGGACTGTTCAGTGATATGAAAGCTCTACCAGTGGAGTCCACCAGAGATGCTGTTCTCTCTCTAGGCAAGAATAGAAACCAGCTGCAGTTCCTGATTATGATTGCTGGTTAGTGTGGGTACATTTTACAGTCCAGTGTCCTCAATAGCAATAAATAAATACTGAAGTATTTATAACCCCTCTTCCAAGGAGTTACTATCGTAAAAGAAAGCTTTAAAACTGCCCTGTTTGGTAGCCTGATGCTGTGCTATCTGCCTGCATTCTGACACAAATGTGCACCAGTTGAAATGACAGCATTGCTGTGTCTGTTTAGTTTATTGGTGATAGCAACATACAAACCTTACTTACCTATTTTTTGGAGAAAAGGACCAATACCTTGGAACTGCACTACAGCAGGTGAGCACCAGTTCTCTGTGGGTTAATTCCTCTCCCTGTCATCCTTTCACTCAGAAAGTAAAATTGGCAGCTGACAAGAAGTGAGTCTGTGCGGGTATTTTGCTGCTAATAACATGCAGAGCACCACACATTAAAGAAACTGACCCCAGGCTCTAAACTGGGCATGTCTATCTTGAGCCCAGTTCTCCACCAAATCTGGAGCTCTGGTGACAGCAGATTTGCAATCTCCTTTGCACCTGAAGCCAGACTTTGCATTTTGTTACAAATGAAAAAAGACATCTGCTCTTCTTCCCTTTATTCCTCATTTCACTTAATATTTACAAGTAAATCCAGTTGGAATTTATGTTTGGAGGTGCATATGCATTTGTTACCAGCAGGATTAACCTATGCCATCTTATTTGTAATACATGTTGTCATTGTGCAGCCCGATCTGTGTCCCCTTTTTCATTCATCTGCAGTAATGGTCTCAGGATTGGTGCTGGACTGCAGAGCATATCCTCTGTCTTTAAGAGAGAAGCTGTAGGTGCTAATGCTGTTGTTGTCCATGTTGCAGTGACCTACTCTTTCTGTAATTAATGTATTAAGGCTTGGCTTCACCTCTCCTCCCCCCAGGGATTTGAACCCTCCTCTCTGCAGATACCTACATGCTAGTGCCCCAGGCAAAAGCTCAGATTTGACAAAGAGATGCCATATTGTTTCTAAGTGGAGAGTAAGCTTTATTTAAAACTCATCATTTAAATCCTATTTACAGACGAATGCACCATTAAGACATACAGAAAATGCAAGAAATTCAGAATGTTGCTGTGCCTCAGTGAAAGGTACACCATGCCTGGATGTCCCTTGTTCGTTCATAGGATCTCCCTTGGCTGGGAACAGAGGTTGGGGGCTGGCAGATGTTTGGGTACCAGCTGCTCTCCGAGAGACTTCTGCCCTTACTGTCAGGTGCATGTGACTTGCGAGAACCAGCTGAGGTGGTTTTCCAGCAGTGCTGCAAATTGGGTCCAAGTTCTTCAGGGTTACTCTAGATTGATGCTCAGCATCACTAGAAGTTGACGAGCGCTCCAGGTGGGTCCAGGGAAAGCTGGATACTATAATAATCCACAGGCTTAAGGATGAAAATGAATTTCTGTGGGTGACTGAAGATGTGTTTCCTATTATACTGCTCCACAGGAAGTTTTAAATCAGTGCCCAAAACACTGGATTCTGCTTTAGCTGGAAATAAACTGGGGACTCCCCAGAGGTCATGTTAATAGAATGGTTTTGAATACCCTTTTATCTGCATGGCAACACACTCGGAAAAAAAAAAATACCCAACTATTTTAATGAGTAAAGCAGCAGATTTGTGGCTAGGCTGCCAGGCAGTCACACCACATGAAAGCAGGAAAAGTGTTGCTCACACTACAGCTCACTACATCCTTTGACAATTTGCATTTTGGTGTGCTGGTCTAGGACATGAACCCCTCTGGTTTGCTGAAAGCTATCACCACAGGACGAGTGAAAGAGCTTAATATATGCTGCCTCCTCACTTTTTTCCATATTATCTTAAGCCAAGTCCACTGCACTACCTTGTTCATAGCTTTCCCTGTCACGCAATTGCAGTTGGAAATAAGATAGTTTATAGCACAGACTGTAAAATAAAACAAAAAAAAAAATCATTACAAATTATATCATTCATGTTAGCAACCATCACACTTTGGAACAGATCCTGAATATTTAAAAGTCAGAAACAGCTTGCTCATTCTCTACCGAATAAAACAATCTGGTTTTGCTTTACACGAAACCCACAGTCAAGGCAGAATGAATCTCTTGAGATCAAGATTGCTGACTTCAAAGGACAAGTTAACTCCAAGCTTGAGTTCTAAGTATTTCAATTAAAATTCTTTCGCAAAATCAAAAGCAAGACAACCTCTAGTTCATAATAGGAGAGAATTCTGATACTGGCTTTTACAACACTTCACAGAAAAATGACTGTATTGAAGAGGAAGGCACCCTCTTATTTTTTACAGACTGCATCTCTAGCTTTGTCATCTGCATATAGTAAGATAAAATCAGTGAAAAGGGTCAGCATGTTAGAAGCCATTGTAGCACAGCCCTGAATCACAGTCAATACCCAAGAGTCCACTTTTGCCATTGTAGAGGCTCAGAGCTTTGCCTGGATTACCTCTGATTAGCTTTTGAGCATGGGCTAGAAATGGGACAAGCATCCAGCAGAGCGTGCTGGTTTGCACTATACCCTGTGATTTGGAAGTATCAGCCTGAGTAATGAGGTTGCCATTTGTAGCTGGGTTGGCTGGAAACAGCTTTTAACAGAAGCACTCCACAAGCTGGTTTTGCATTCAACTAGGTTTTTAGAGTTTGTGATGATCTTTCTGTTCTGCAGCTCAGCTGGGCCAAAACTTATAGCCCAGCCCTGCAGTTGCAGATAACCAAATGACAGGATTCCTGCAGGAACAGATGTAGAGAACCCTAAAACATCTGCCTGTAGATTTCTGATTTTGAATCATAGCCACCGGGCATAATGCATGTCAAGCAATTTAATCCAGTTTGGGCTTTGCAGACAGATAGTACATGTATTTTTAAAAAAATTAGTTCCACATTCTTTTATTGGAATCCTGGATTTCATGTGAATTTTAGCCTGGAGATTAGGGAAGCTGCTCTCAAATGCAGTGGGTGAGTGCAGCCTCAATGTAACTAGGTCAGAGGGTACTTAGGCATATTTAGTTATCTGTTCTTGTGTTCTTCCCTACTTTTGTTGCACAACAAACAAAGAAGTCACTGAGTCTGAGTTAAAGGACGGCAGAATTCTGAGATTTCACAGTGGCATTTTTTAATGGTATTTTCTAACAATGGTGTGTTTGTGATTGCTTTTCTTCTTATTTTTTCTTCTGCTTTAGCTGCGTTTTCCTTTCACAGTCTACAAACCTCCAAATTCAGACTCCAGTTGTTTCCACGAAGATTCCCTCTAGCGCAAGCAGATGGATACACATGGGTCAGGAACCTCTGTGCCTGTCTAGGGCTCTTGCTGAGGCACAGGGAGGACATGAGAGAATACTCACACAGCTTTGCAAGAGGCTCTGCTACCTCTCGATTCAGCATTACCACTGCTTTAGCTTTATGGTAAAGGTTTCCCTCTGGCAGCTCTGCAATGTGGATCTCAGAAAGATCTGTGCCTAAATTTAATTACACTTACAAACACACTGATGCATGAGACAGACTGGGACAAAGCTTCCTTGGGTTTTTACAGCAGCTTTGTAACCTTGGCTCTCAGCAGCCATCAACAGAGTCTGGATCTCACAGCAGATTCATAACCAATTGTTGCAAAGATCAGCATGGCCTTTGCAGGAAATTAGAAAGAGCTCTTGAGAGAACTGAGTAACTGCAGGAATTAAACGCTTGCCTCTCTTTTCATCAAATCGTGATAAACAGGAAAATGTTAAAGATTCAGTATGATAATCCACAGGGCAAGAAAATGCATTTCTTTCATTTCCCCACAGAGTGTCCCCATTTCACTACTCATTGCTCAACAGTCAACCACTTCATTGAGATATGGTAGTCCATTCTGCAGAGGAGCTCACAGAGGTTTGTAAAAACATGCATTTGTCCCTTTTTAAAATGTATTATATTAATAATATTAACATGGCAAATCAAAAGTTCCCTTTTACTTACCACAAGGGCAAAGGGGAAAGAAATCTTATGTTTCTTGGTGACTTGAAGATTAAATCACGGATTTTTAATGCATAGATATACACACACACTGATTTCTTGCCAAAACTTTTGTACTTTGGTATGTACATAAATACACCAGTAGCACTCAAATTCCTAGATATCAGTGACTGTCTTCATACACTACATGTTCGGATACTATACTCACTAGTTTTACATATTTGCTATACAATTCTATAGCTTTAAAATGGTTGGCAAATTTTAACTTTATAAGTCATTTATGTTATTGAAAAGAGTATGTGAGCGCATCAAAGGTTTGGGGTTTTATTCCTGAAATGCCCGAGCCTGGCTGCATTTTAACTGCAAGTTGGACAGGTAAGCGCGCACTCAAATAAATCAATCTCAGCAAGTTGCAGACCTAAGAGCTTGCTGTGAACTTTAAAGTTGTTCTTCCAGTATAGATATGACACTGGAGTGCCCTTGTATGCATTTCTGAGACATTTTTTGATCAGTCCACTAATAACTTATCTTACAAAGCCTAGAAAAATGTGATCATGCATCATACAGAAAAAAAAACTAATGCAACGGACTACAGAAAAAAACTCTGACATTCTTTTAGGAACTAACACATAAAGCAATCTGTTCTGCATTTTTCTGCTACACTTTTATATTCACTTCAGATTAGACTTGAAACAGAAATAGATGATTACTTGGTTTTCATTCTGTACTTTATGTGGATGCATAAGTTTAGACAGTCTTAATGTTTGTTGATTAAACACAGAGACAAAAGACTCAGGAGGTGGGCTCCTGAGACCTGGTTTACATCACCATAACAGATGCAGCATTCACCAGTAGGTGAGCAATTTGCACTAAAATAGCTTCAATGACTTGTGCTCAAACTGTTTCACTTACAGCTACTATCCCGGAGACTGGCACAGGGATGCTCTACATCTATCTACATCCAGACCCAGAAGGGACCTGGTTAACACATTTTTCCAGAGCGATACCAACTGCACAAACAGCTAGACTAAAAAGGCATAAAAAGCACATCTCTGTGCTTTATGCAATTTATAAACATGCATGCATTTAGTTTTACTACCCTCAAAAAGGGAGATGTGGAGGAGGAGAACAAATGAGTCTGGAGGAAGAGGTGTAACTAGTGTAACAAAACCAGATTTTTTTGTGTTGTCTCAGGCCTGACAGAAACTCCCTCCAGCCTTGATAAACAGACCTATTTTTGGCAGTCATATTGTGAAACATGTACAGGTCTGTAGAACTAGCACTTTAACATGAAAAGGGGCCCTTTAGAACAATGAGTTGCTGACTTTATTTTTTTTCGCTCACAGCAGATGGGGGAATCAAACCACTGATCCTGGAAGGCTGTTAGGAGCTAAGGCTATCACCATCCAAATTTCCCCAATGTGCTCCTTTTCTTCAGTCCAGGCTGGAGAGGGACTATTGGTTGCTTGGTTTCTGTGTCCATGTGCCAGGAAGCCTACCTGCACAGGTGCTGCTGTGCACGTGCCTTCCCTAGGCAGTGCCATGCAGGCCAGACACAGTGCGATCCTGTGGGAGCCGGCTGGACACCAGGATCCTGTCCATTGCACAGGGGTCCATTTCTGTTTTGCTGTATAAAAAAATCTTCTGTGATGAGTTGATAAATTGCAGTAACTTGACAGGTTAAAGCTGTGCGTGCTTATGTTAGAATACATATGGCTTACATGAGAGGAAAACTTTTCTTTTTCCCCCAGTACTGGAAGCAGCAGTTAGACAGCTCAGCCAGCTTCCAGGTTTTTTCCTTCTGGTATCATGCTTTCTTTTTTCTTTCCTAATTTTATTCCTCTGGTATGAAATACTGCCCCCCAGAATGTCAAACAGGATGGATCTTTCACTTCTTCCTTTTCTAAATTCCTTGAACATCAGAAATTTTCTCTGAGGTGTTTAAATTTTTTCCATTAGCACATTTGCATCCATTCCTATGTTGCCAAAGCAGGCTGCTGTGCTACTCTGTGCTCCTGAGATATGCAGCAGTTAGATGTGAAAAGATGCGGTAAAAGCCCTTTAAATGTTAATGCTCTGTCATGGATCCACGTCTCACTGACATTTCTCTCCTGACAGTGGAATGCAGCGTTGAATGTTCAGGCGTATGGCGATTAGGAAAAGAACTTCCTTTACCTCCTGGCTGCTTGTACAGAAAAGCTTTTTCAGTCACCTTCTTTCTAACCCGAATTCAGGAGGAGAGGAGCCTAGAAGTTCCTCAAACCACCTGTCTATACTTAGGAACATTTTTAGGCACTATGTGTCACATGTGAAGTTACTGTTATCTCCCCAAAGCACCCTTCAATCAATCAGGGTGAGTTATAAAGTAGTACTTGTTCACAACTGAGTTCAGGGAGCAAGAGCTTTCTCTGTAGTTGGTTATTGGTAAAAAGAAGACAATCATTTCAGAATGACAGAATCTTTGCACTTTGAAGGCAGGTCCCAAAGTTAACACTGAAATTGGGCCAGGCTAATCTGGGTTTTGCCCGGTTGGGTCTCAAAAATCTCCCAGGATGGAGATTCTACAACTTCTTCAGTTTCTTGTCCCAGTGCTTGCTCAGCCTCAAAACAATTTTTTTGCCCCCTCATAGCCAGTTGGAAGCTCGTTTCAAATAATAACCATAGAGTCTCATCTTCCTGTTACACACTTAGTAAAGAGCCTGTCTCTTTTCTTGGGAACCTCCACTTAGGTGCTGCAAGGTTATTGCTTGGTACTCCTAACTTTCTTAATTAACACCAGCTTTGTAGAGGAAGAAGTATCGGAATGATTTTAAGGACAACTAGTGAGCAGCGAGGCTACCAGGTGGTGAATGGTGTGTGATGAGAACTTTCATATACTTTTGGGGAATATCTGAGATGCTGGCGTAAGCCCTTGAGCAAGTGAATTAATTCCCTTCAGGTGCTGTGTCAGCCATTTCCAGTGTAGATTTAGAAGTGTAAAGTCAGTCCAACAGGATTCTCGCAGGCCACTCACTAAAGCCCAGAGTGCAAGTTAGAGCTGAATTTGTATGAGGAGCAAAACAGAGCTAATTTTTTTGCAACTAGAGCACTGGGTTAAATCTGAATTCCCTGCTCACATCTCCGATGCAGACAATCTCCCCCTAGGAACCTTTATTGACTCGGTGACATCAATCTGCACATCCATAATTACAGTCTACATGCTATTACAAGGCAGCCTTGCGCAAAAGCTCATGCAGTCCTGGGAGAATCATCTAGGCCTACAGCGAGCTCCATCACAGAAAATGCAAATCTCTCCACAGATCAGACACATCTTTCTCCAAATACAGATGAGCTCACACCCACCTTGTTAATAACAAGTTATACTGCAGCAAGATTACACAAAATTAACCAGCAGATCCCACAAGAGTATCGTCAATCTGCCGTACCTCGAGGTACGTGAAAATCTGGGACTGCTGCAAACTAAAAGACCGTGGACAAATAAAAATGATGCCTAGGGAAGGACAGAAATCAGCATAAAAAAGCTTGCTTCAGTTAGACTTGCAAAATGTAAATGCCAAACCCTAGCAATATCAATACCTTAACCTTTACACAGATAACACTGAGAAAAATGCTCCACATACTGGGAAAGTACCAACCATCCATACAGCAGGAAGGTAAGTAAAGAAACAGCACGGCAAGGTACTGCAAAATCAGGTATGTCATCAAAACCCATACTTTGCATTTTACATGGACGTTTTTATTCCAGTTTAAGGAGAATAAATCCCTATTTGAAGATTATTATTCTGAACGCAGTTGACACAGTTTTGATGCGGGAGCAGGGCTCCGTGTGTAACTCCTCTGGAATGCGGCCACTTCAGGCCATGGGCGCTCGTGACAGAACCTACGTTTCCACAAAACTGCGGTAGCACGAGCAGCGCTTCTCACACCGCGATGTGCTCAGCAGGGCTCACCGCGCTGTGAGGGCCCAGCGGCGGCGGCTCCTCTGCAGTCACCTCAGGCCGGAGAGCAGACAGGAGGCACGGAGGGGCCCTTCCGTGCAGAGTGCTCCCTCCGGCGAGCACCCACCTGAGAGCGACCCGCGCGGCTTCCGCCCTCCACGGAGGCCCCGGAGCTGCTCCCTGCGGCGGGAGGAGCGGGAAGCACGTGCAGCAGGGGAGGAGCGCAGCGCGGACCGAGGTGTGAGGGGCGGTCACCGAGCGGCGCGTGCCGGCCGCAGCCCGCGCTCCCGCCCTCACGCGCGCTTAACGGTC
>JASSUY010032581.1:0-12663 GCA_032466535.1 Forpus xanthops | reverse complement strand
CCCATTTCCCCGGGACTGGGGAAGAAAGAGGGGGGAGTGTGCAGAACTGTTTGAGGGGGGCCTCAAACCACGACATTTTCTTAGCTGATATACTGCTGTGTTTTGGATTTAGTATGAGAACATCTAGTACATTGGTGTTTTAGGTGTTGGTAAGCAGTGCTTATCTAAATCAAGGGCTTTTCCATCTCTCATGCTCTGCCAGTGAGGAGAAGCACAAGAAACTGAGAGGCAGCACATCCAGAGCAGCTGACGTGAAGTAGCCAAGTATATATGAAATATTCCATACCACAAAACATCATGCTTAGTATAGAAACTGGGGGAGTTGGCCAGGACCCACTGACAGCTACTCGGTGATGGGCTGGGTATCAGTTAGCGGATGGTGAGCAATTGTGTTGTGCATCACTTGATTTTTTCATTGGTTTCATTCCTCTTTTCTCATACTATTATTTTTAATTATCGTTATGTATTGTTATTATTATTGTTACTGATATGGTTATTATCTTTTCATTTATTTTAATTACTAAACTGATTTGACCTCAACCGATAGGTTTTACCTTTTTCTGATTCTCTTTCCTGTCCCACTTGGGTCAAAGTGGGGAATGAACAAGGTGCTGTGTAGTACTTAGCTGGTGGCTGAGGCTAAACCTTGATGCCAGTACATGACAGACATAGACATGCTGGAGCAGGTCCAGCAAAAGACAACAAAGATGACAAAGTATTTGAGTATCTGTCATATGTGGGAAGTCTGAGAGATCTGGAACTGTTCAGCCGAGAAAAGAGAAGAATCAGGAGGGACTGAATCAGTGTATATAAATGACTGTTAGGGAAAAGAAAGTCAAACTCTTCTCAGAGGTATCCAGTGACAGGACAAGAGGCAATAGTCACAAATTGATCTACAGTAAGCTCCGATTAAATGTAAAAGAGGAAAAAAGGTCATAACAGGGTTAATCAAACCCTGAAACAGGTAGCTCAGCAAGATAGGGTAATCTCCATCTCTGGAGCATTTCAAAACCTGCCTGGATATTGCGAGTGTCCTCAAACTTGAGCAACCTGCCCTAGCTCGCCCTCCTCTGAGCAGGACAGTTCAACTAAATGGTATCCAGAGGACCCTTCTGCCATCAGTAATTTTGTGACTCTAAGTAATTTACCACAGAGTCAGGTATGTGCAGTGGTAGGCTGTTCTTAAGCCTAAGAATGAACTTAGAAATAAAAAGTAATTTTCTTGCTTCTGCTGTCCTCCTCCCATCTCCTTGAGATTTTGCTTCTTCAGACTAGAGCTCTTTAGGCAGCTTCCAATCCTTGGCCACCTATCCTGAGAAGATGACCCGTACTTCTGCCCAGGGGAGGGAAAAGGTCCCATGAATACCTACAGAGAAAAGGAAGTATACTACTTAAAATATAAATATTTTTTTAGACAAGACACACAAAAATATAGGCCAGTATTGCTTCCTTCTCCCTAAAGGACTTAGTATAAAGGATAAAAGCTGAGCTGAGACAAAGTGAGTGGGATTTATCTGTAGATTCTAACAGCTAACTTTAGGCAAGTTTAGGGTATCTGCCAAAGTGAGGATCCACATTTAGAGTCAGGTGTCAAACTTCTAGAAGCCAGCACAGTTCAGATAAATACATGAATGTATGCTGAGATGCATCAGAACAACACATTTCATTGTGAACTTTTGTGATGCTTTACTTAGGCATTTTTCCAAAGTTAAATAAACACTTTTTTGCCAGTGGCTTCTGGCTGCAATCCAAGCACATAAAAGTGAACAACCTTTTTTCAGAGTCCTAGTCATGTCTCTGGGACTTTCAGTCATTATCACATTTTTATAGATGTTAACAACAGGTCAACACACTAACCAGATATCTGAATAATAAGTAGGATGCTCTAACAGCCTGCAGGAATAGGGTTTTTACACAATATTCATTTACATATTCACAGATACTATGTGTGAGGTTTGTTCACAGAAGTGTTTTATGAAAGAAGGCAAACGTCCTGTGATGCCTACTGCTGGAAGTGAAATAGTTTGGAAGATTGGGTGGGAAGTGTTAAACTAACTCACTGCTCATATTGATTGTAAGGAGCAAATAGTTTCAGAATTGCTTTTTAATCTTCTACTGAAGGAAGCTTTCTGGTTTATCAAAACTTAGTGTACAGGAACAAGCTAGTATAAGCCCAGTGCAAAGGACTGAGGGCCCAGAGCTCCAGGGTGAAACACAGGTTGATCAGATTGACAGTATAAACACACCTTAAATAGGTTGTTAGCCACTTTGATATCCTCTTGTAATGAATCAAGTCTATTGAAAAGAATTCATGACTGTAGCAGCAGTTTTTGTATCTCTCCCTCTTCTAGCTAGTCATTGAACATACTGGAAGAAAAGATGTAATTATAAAGTAAAAATATATTGCACAATTGTCATGGCAACAACAAAAGAAAAATAAAGAATAGGCTCTTAGGGGCAATTTTCACTTACACAGATGAGCAAACAAGGGAACAGGGACCAGGAAAAAGCAGTAAATGAATTTACATGAAAGCAAACCTACTTGTTACCTCTTTAGTAGACAGCTCTTATTAATTCCTTTTACTTTGTGAGTAAGTGTTCTCAAGATAAGTGTAACTTCTACCTAAGTCCTGCTGGCCCCATTAAATTTCCCCTGACTGTAAGAGGAAATGCATGAAAGAAAAGATTTATTATAGAGGCACCCACCTACCTCACCACTGTTAAATGTCCCACTTAGCAGCAACACTCAAGTGCCTGAGTCTAACCAGGGAGGGGAATGCATGCACGAGAAGCACAAAACTACTTGAGAGAATTTGTCCTTGAAATGATTCGGTTAGGAAGATGACCATCAGCAGTATTAAACAGCAACCAGGAAATAACAGACACATCTGAAGAGAGGCCCAAAGCAGAACAAAAGGACCCTACCTTGTGTGCAGGGACACCTACTGAATGCCTCCTTACCATCAGGTCAATAAAGAGTGGAAGGGGGCATATAAAAGTAGGGAAGGTGTGGCAGCAACCCCTGCATCTAGGGTACGTACATGTGTGCATATGTGTTGGCTAGACCTTCATATCATTAGTTCCACAAGGCTGTTTATAAATTTGTAGGTGTTTATTAGCATCTCTTTAATTTATGTGTAATTGTGGTTTATCTGTTGCATTAAGGATGTTGACTCTGAATATATAGTTAGTGGATTGCCAGTTAATTATATGTCATTAATAAATCAAAAAACTTCTTCAATCCTGATTTAATTTAAACCACGTAAGTTGAGCAATTTTTTCTTGTGACAAGATAGTAAAAGTAATTATCCACAGTCTCAAAAGGACATGCTTTTTTAAATGCCTTCTGATAAAAAGAGCCACTTTCTGGTGCCACTTGCAAACTGCATCAATAAAATGTGTGATAGCATGCTTTGATTTTAAAACCTCTTAATGAAGATTTATAACATTATTGTCTTCAAACCCTTAATTCAGAATTCACCAAAGCACTTAGAGTCACTTAATATTTATCAGGCTTTTTAGCAGTTTTTTGAGCTTGGCAAGGTACTGGAAATTATGAATTCTCAGAAAAAATCTTTACCCAGTTTGACACTGCTTAAAAATCATAGAATCATAGAATCCTAGAATAGTTAGGGTTGGAAAGGACCTTAAGATCATCTAGTTCCAACTCCCCTGCCATGGTCAGGGACAGCTCCCACTAAACCATGTCACCCAAGGCTCTGTCCAACCCAGCCTTGCACACTGCCAGCGATGGAGCACTCACAACTTCCCTGGGTGGCCCATTCCAATGCCTCACCACTTGCACAGTAAAGAATTAAAAAAAAAAAACCCTATAAAAAAAACATTATTCCTCACCCTGCTGAGGATAGAGGTGCAGTGCCCATTGCATTTTCCCTTCCTTCCCAGCCAGCATGTTTGTTCCCTGCAACCATCCTAATATCCCAAAATATTCTGCTTTGGTTTTAGTTCCCTAGCTGTCAGGATATAGAATTACAGTAGAGGGTACATAACTATCTTCTGGCTGTTCCCTTACTTTCCCTGTCTTCTCCAAAGTGAATCTCTGTCAAAAAACGAGATACACTCCTCTTGGACATTGTATAGAGCAGTATGTGTATGATAACAAATTATATGCACCTGAAATACAGCTGCAGTCAAAAGCTTTTTTCCACCTTGATCTCTGTAAACTCTTTGAAATCTGAAACACTTGGAAAATGTTACAAAAACCAAAATCTAGATGGTGATTATTTTTATAGGACTGGGATATCTGGAGTGAAGGATGTAACATATCTGATAACAGAAAAATCATTGTTTGCTGGTAAAAATAATATTCAGAAAAGGCAATCAAACTGGAAATGTCATTCAGAGGAGCAAGATTTGGAACAAGAGTATGTGGGTCCTGAAATTCTGCAGTTGTTAAAAAAATAGCCTTTTTGCCTAGATATAACCACTGCATTGTGGTTACCCATATTCTAGCACATGGAGGTTTTTTACAGTGTGATTGAGTAAATGACGGTACAATAAATGATTTATGGTACGACATTGTGTAATGGAAATGGGCACTTAAATTATGTTATCTATGTTGGTATCTGGTGCAGTGACTTTTAGGCATATCACTTTCCACTATCTTTACCTGCTATAGTATGATTTCAATTACACTGTGAAAAAATAGCGAAGTCTCATTTCAAGAGAAGAAAATACCCCTGTTGAGGCCCCAGATGTGCCTCTCAGACTCTATTCTTATTCCTTTTTCTCATCCAGAACCAAACACCTCATAACATCAATGTTTATAGATGTAATTAATATCAAATACCTTTAAAACAGTGGAAAACAGACCATGTACTATCTTGTCCTGAGCCAGGTTGATGTTTGCCAAACTTTTCATCTTTAAGGGGTAAGTTACCTCATCCACTTTCTGAATTGCCTTTTGGAGATGCCAGTCACTTTATTTTGATTGAAATGGAGCTTTGACTAATTAGTTCCTGCCTCTTTTAAGTGGTTAAAGTGAGATGCAATCTAAGCTAAGGGCATGTATAATATACACTTATCTATGGGCAATCTATACAGTGGATAAATGGATAAATCAATTGATTTTTTTTTTACTTTAGTATTTTAATTCTACATTAAGGATTTTTATTTAATGCTTTCGTTACAAATTATTTTTATATTTAAACAAGCCATAAAAAAGCTGTCATTAGAATTTGTTTTCAAATGTACAACATTGCCCCTCTTCCTAACATCTAAAATAACCTACATTCTTCTTAGCCACTTAGTATGGCTGTATATAGCTTTAAATCGTGAGACTTGGCAGTATGTATCACAGAAGTGATAGGATAATAATTAAATAAGTAACATTACACTTTTTATGTCATTAGCTTCAAAAGATATAGTCAGACAATTAGGTAAAAGATACCTAAGCCAACTAGACTCTCAGCTTCTTGCTATTTTTCTAAGAATGTAGCTCATGGAACTAGCAATAATAATGATAAATATCCAGTATTTCCCTATATGGAGGCTTTGTGGAAAATAAATATCAAAGAATTAAGGATGACTTAAAGACAGATCAATTTCTTCATTTAACTGTACTTAACTCGGGCCACAAATAAAATGATAATGAGCCTCATCAAACACTTGACTAGTGTGACATCCTAGTCTGATTTATATTTTCATATTGCTCCTAATCCAGAATGATAAAATATTTATCTAGTGCTGTCATTTATTTACTCTGACTCAGTTTGAGATTTGGGATTTTGAGGGTTTTGGTTGTTTTCTTGGTTTCTTTTTACCTCTATGAATGTCATTCATAAAGTGGTTTCAAATTTTAAAGACCAGAGCAGCTAAGCTGATGAAGTAAATAGGAAAATACACATCAAATGCAACTTCATACCAAGTCAGAGAATTATAATATGCTCCATACACTCAGACTTCAACATATGTAAAACTTCATCTTCAATTGTTAGGGTTACATTCACAGTTATTCATTTGCACAACTTCTCCTGAAGTGCTGAATTACGGGCTGATTGCTAGTAACAGCCCCCAGGGATGAATACTGGGGCTGATGTTGTTTAACAGCTTTGTTAAAAAATGGGATGATGAAGAGAATGGATCTTCAACCAGATTTCAGATTATACTGAGCTGCCAAAAGGACATAATATATTGAAGTGGTAGGACGGCTTTTCAGAGGAAACTGGACAAGTTGTAGAAATGGCCTGAGGAACCTTGTGAAGTCCACAATGACAAAGGTAAAAACCTAAACCAAAGTCAGAACAACACCTTGCCCTGGCTGGGAGCTTAGTAACTAGAAATGAGCTTTGTAGAAAAGGAATTTGGGTTTGGGTTGACATAAAGTTAAACATGAACCAGCAATGAAGTTTTACAGAAAAGAGGGTCAGCAGCATTATGGATTGTGAGAGAAAAAGAAGCAGATCAAGGGAGTCGATCATTCCTGGTATCTAGAGTAAATGCATCTAGAGTGTTGCGTGCAGTTTTGGACTTCTGAATATGAGAAGATGTGGACTATATTAGAGTGTGCCCAGTGGAGGGCCACTGAGATGGTCAGAGGGCTAGAGCACATGAAGTATGAGGACAGGCTGACAGAACTGAGTTTGTTCAACCTGCAGAAAAGAAGGCTCCATAGAAACCTTTACAACTGCTTAGTGTTTGGGGGAGGTGTAGAGAAAAAAAAAGACAGACTTTTCCAGAGAGGCACAATGAAAGGACAAGAGGCAAATGGCCCAAGTTGGAACATGGGAGAATCTGTCTCTACAGGGAAATAGTTTTTCTGCATGTGAATTTTCAAATGCTTGTGCAGGTTTCCTAGAGAGACAGAGATGACTTACATAAACTGTTACTGCTATCCATCCCTGTAGATATTCAAAACTCAACTGTACAGGGCCCTGAGCTGTTTCAGTGCCTGACTCGCCTTTGAGCAGGAAGTTGCCTTAAAAAGGTCTCTTCCAACTTGGAATATCCTATGATTCTGTGATCAGCATTAATGTAGACTCTGCTTACATGAATGCATACCATGCCCTCCTCACATGCAGCTTTCAAACTGTTTTGACATAGTGGCATAGAGATTATATGACTAACTCATTAGAAAACAAAAAGAGAAATGAGCAAAAGTGTAACTGTAGTTTGGTTCCATTTTTAGACAAAAATTTAACATCACCTTTTCACTCTTGGGCACATGATCACACTTTTAAGCTGTGTCATTTGCATGGGAATCTCTATGGCTGGGATTTTGTACTCATTTAACCAATATCTTCACACACAGAGAAAATGTAGCTGAACTGGGTAGTCCAAGATTTTTTTTCCCCCCTTATATTTTAATTTCAAGAATCATTCAGTTAATAGTGTAACTTGTATTGAAATACATATTTAAGGTTTGGTGTCAAGAAATCTAGGAACGAAGGTGAAAAATCAGGATGGTCTGAAATTAGTAACATCTTTTGCAAACATCTCTTTCAAGTACAAATCATATTTCACTTAGAATGTGCACTTGTGATATTTAAGCAGTATTTTTCCATACCGAATAAAAAAAAATTCTATGTTTAAAATCTGTTGCTTAACTCCTCTGAATATTAAACATTTTCAGTAGATATAAAAGGTAAAATGAGTTTTAGCCAGGACCAGTTGTTGACATTTTGAGTTTGGGTTATTTCGGTTTGGGTTTTTTAGTCTTTCTTTCAGGCATAAGCCAGTGTTATTAAAGAAAAAATTTCAAGGCCTTAGGATGTAATAAGCAACTTTCTTCATTGTCTCAAAATATAAAAACATAAAAGCTCCTTATTGTCTTTAGCCTAGGGCAATTCATTGTTTAATAGCTCAGATTTTCTTTCCTCAACCATTTTGAAGCTATTTATGCTTTTTTTTTACAGGGACATTGTTTGCATTTTATTTCCTCTTTTCTCTGGAAAGCTTCAAAATGTCTCTGAAGATGACTTACATAAACTCTTACTGTTATCTTGTATGCCTAAAATATATAATCATATTCGTTTTGTAGCTCAAAGTATTCTAGATATACTTTTCTAACAACTTCATAAAGTCATTACATACAGTACTCATTCTAGCAGATACTATGTGGGAGCATATGTACTTTGGGTGACTTGATTTCATTAAAACGTACTCCAAAAGTAATAAAGACTAGCCATACAGGTTCATATCAAGTATCTCTCGCTGTAGTACCTGATTCCAATGTGGGCAGCAGTGAGAGGGTGACCATTCCCACCCACTTCCTTTGTCTTTGCAGCAGAAACCACTCACTGTCACACAAGCAGGGTCTCTTGTTCCTTGCATCTGTATATGTTTTCTCCAGGTGAGTACATGTGAAAACGTCAGGACCAGCAACGCCAAGCTATGTCAGCTTCACCAGTCTGCTGAAACGTGTATAGTGTCTAACAAGATTTCCACCAAACCTACCACCTAAGGTCTCTGTACTGTAACTCTTCACATTCTCATGTCATAGAGGTTAAGGACTACACCTCATGCCACTTTGATGGCAAAAGAGGAAGCTCCTGTGGGGACCAGACTCTGTTAGAACTCATCATCCATCCCACAGAGGTGCCCTTCATGAGTGGTAGGGCCATGGCTGGGTGAACTTTTGTCTCATTCTTTTACAGTCATACCAAGGAGTCTGATACCACTCTTCCTCAAATTTATTGCTGCCTTTCAAGACTAAGCTGTCTGCCATTTTTTAATATACTTCTTCCATGAAGACTATGCAAACTTATCAGTTTCTCTGGACCCTGAGCAAGTTAGCTATCTGCATCATCATGAAGAGAAAGCTTGATGGATTGAAACCTGGGCACTGTGAGAACAATTCCAGGTTTCAGTGAGGTACATCTTTAAACATAGATCAAATTGGACACTTTTTACGCAGTGGTGGGTAGAATCAGGTATTTCACATCAGATGCAATCAGCTTTTTCCATAAATGTGTTGCTTATTTAATGAAGAGTACCACCTTTTCTTCAGTATGAAAACCTAATCTAACTGGATTTAGTTGACACTACCCCAATTCTTGTATTAGAAGGAAGCAGTATTCATCAATTTCTATTAATCCCCTGAAACCACTAATTATTTTTCTGACTTTACTTTTATTTACCCTGTCTAGATTTCAGAATTAAAGACTGCTTAATCATACCTCACAAGGCAGCCTTCATACTTCCTTTATAATAATACCTAGCATTTTTTCTGTTTAAAAATCTACTGTACACTAAGTTGATACTTCCTTACAAATGTCTCCCATAACTATCGCAGACCTCTTCAGAATAAAAATATCAACTTCTATAGCTTATGTGCAAGGGATGAATTTTCCCCACATTTACATAATTTTACATTTGTCTGTAGTGAATTTAGTTTTCTTTGTTGCTATTCAACCAATCTGAGAAGATCATTCTTCAGTTCCCCATGGTAGTTTATTTTTACTGTCTTGAAAAAACTCATGTCAACACTTTTCCAAGATGTTTATGAATATACCAAAAAAACACAGGTATTATTACAGATCCCTATGGAGTTCCATTAGTCACTTTCACAAAATAGAAGAGATTTTTATTTATTTCTATAATAAACATCCTGCCTTTTTTTTCTCTGTGCAAGAAATTTCTTTCTGGTTCCACAGTTGCTTATTTTCCTCTAAAGTCTTTGATAAGTGATATTCTTAAAAGCCTTTTGGAGATCTGTGTGCACTATAAAGTGCATATCTCTTCACCAAGTACTTAATCAGCAAAATCATCTAATGTACAATGTTTTGTTAGAAGCCTTTCAGTTTGGGTTTACTAATCTTTGATGCATTTGTTAAGGCACAGCCTGTAATTCTTAAGAGCTTGTATTGAGTGTAGGTGGCAAGGTTGCTGGGCACAGCAGCTCTACAACAGACCCACCACAGGATATAGCTACACCCATCAGTGAAATTCATGGTACCTCTGTGTAAACATATTTAAGAAAGCCAAAGTGTGCGAAACAGCCTTGTGAGCATAAACATCAGAAATGAGGAAGGAGTAAGCAGTGCTCAAGCAGATATTCCTGTGCAATCTATGAAAGTTTTGGGAGAGCCGAGGGTGGAGCAGGTGTTCCTTTGCAGCTCATGGAGACAATTCATCTGAGCAGATGTCTACATTGCAGCCTATGGAAAGCCCACGCTGAGGTTTACTCTGAAGGATTGCAGCATATGGAAAGGCCCCTTATTGGAGGATGGGTGTGATCCAAACAGTAATGGAGTCTGACAATGCATTATAAACCAAACTTTACTGATTCACTAAGAAAGATGAGCAACAATGTACCTGTACAGTGACCCACTCAACCACTGACAGCAAACACAGGATTATAAATGATGCCATGGCTTCAGCAGACTACCAGGGACACTTGATGTCTGAGGCACCCGACTGGAACAATCAAACATGCAAACATCTTTTGGATGCAGGCAAGAATTATACTACCCCTTCATTCCACCAATGGTAGTGTCATTTGAGAGAATCATACCTTACACAGTGGTAGCATGCCTTATGCACCATCTTAGATGATCTCTCACATCTCTCACCTCTCACACAGATGATGTGAGAGGCATCCTGCCTACATGGCAACACTAGCCAAGGAGCAGGATATCAAGGGGGAAAGTGTAATAAGGAAGGAATAACAGCAAGGAATCCTTATGGGCTGATTGTAATCCCAATTTCCTGCTCACCCATGCCACTTGGGGTGGGTGGGCAAGTACAAGTCTGGAAATAGGAATAAAGTAGTGAAGTTGAATATGGGAAAAATGAGGTGGGAGAAAAGATGTTTTAGTTTTTTCTCTTCTTTATCCTCATCCTACTCTATTTTTAATTAGCAATATATTATTTTCCCCCAAAACAAGTTTATTTTGCCCATGATGGTAACAGATAAGTGAACTCTCTGTCTTTATCTCTTTTCAATGTTCCCCAGTGGAGACAAACTGAAGCACTAGAAGTTCCATTTGAATGTAAGGGAACGCTTTTTTACTCTGAGGTTGACCAAACATTGGCAGAGGTAGCCAGAGAAGTTGTGGAGTCTCCATCCTTGGGGATATTCAAAAGCCACCTGGATGCAGTCTTGGGAAGCCTGTTCTGTGGGGTCTTAAACTAGAGAGGGGCCAATGGACTCGTCATGAGCAGGTGGGATTGGACTATGTGACCTTCAGAAGCCCCTTCCAGCTTCAGTCATTCTTACTTTGTAATTAATGCTGCTTTCAAGAGACATCTAAACATAAGGCAAGACAGAGCCAATTACTTTTGGCAGGCAAAACTTAATTATGACTTTTATGATCTTTGAGATCATGATCTGAATCTGTAGACTTTTTAGCATAGTCTTTTTACCACTATTTTCTTATGTCATGTGCAAAATGAAAACAAAGGTTTTATTATCTTGTCTTCCAAGTTATATCAACTAAGAATTTTAGACATTTGAATTTACAATAAAGATTTGCACCACTGCTTAACCTAATCATCTAAGTGTTAAAAGCCACAGGCTGCAGCTTTTGTGTGGTAGAGATGCAAAGAGAGTTCAGTAAACATTCAAAGAACTGGCAAACCAAAATAAATTGAAAAAGTTTTGAAGAAGTCTGGGAAAACTCAGTTCTATGTAGCTGCATTAGAGCTGTCCTATGTAGTGTATAATAAAAACATATGGGATTCCTTACCAAGAGGAAAATTGTGGCATTACTTTTTCTTCTATCAAGATATTATTGCTGATAGTTAAAAATACTGCTGTACCAAGAGTTCTATAGCTGGCTGGAACAAAGCACTGAATAAAACTTAACCAGACTATGAAAATATTCAGTAATGGAATTATTTACGTAATACGTTATCTTACTGTTGTGCTTTCTGCCACTATACAGCTTATTTTCATAGAAGATTAAGTGTAATAATTTGTGCCCAGGATATTACTAATTGTTAAAATATAATAATTATGTCTGTAATCTGTCCAATGGAACTGAATTCCTATTTTGCAAGAATGTACTGTATACAGTAAGGCATTATAAGTGAAGAATTATTAAATTCTTCGAATAAAAAGAACACTGGATTTCTGGTTTTAATGTTTCTCTTAATTGTTTGATTTTTTTTTAAATAATCAAATAAAGTATCATAGCAAGTAAAGCATTTATTCCCTAATGTCTAAGAGCAGCTGTCTTAATGGTTTTGATATGTTTTACTCCCAAAATACAGAAAAATATTCTTTACTTGCTTATTAGTATTTTTTGCAAATATTCAGAGAAAACTGTGGTTTTTTTTCTGATCTCAAGTAAATGTACCCAGACTTTCTTACCTCCTTCTCTCTACTTTTTGGCTGTGACCTTTCACTTTTAGTCCTAAAATTCCTCCACCTGGAAGCATGAAGTCCCTAATCTATTACTCTTGCAACAGTGAAAATGTTGAATTCATTAATATACGAATGTGAAAGATATCTACCTATTGGTTCTAGAAAGATAAGGAAGTTAGTTCTATTTTTATGTTAGGAATACCATGACCAAATTCTGTCTGCTTTTCAGTATGTTTGTTTTTATCTGAAAGAAATTTTTTCATCTTTGAGGTCATGATTGAAAAAGCTGAGAATACAATTAACAGCTTAATCAAGTTGCTAATTGTCATGGGTTCAGCAGCAGCAGTCATTTTTCTTTAAGCAGTAGCTGGTGTAGCACTGTGTTTTGGATTTTT
>JASSUY010032580.1:0-22123 GCA_032466535.1 Forpus xanthops | reverse complement strand
ATCCCTGGCAGTGTTCAAGGCCAGGTTGGACACAGGGGCTTGGAGCAAGCTGCTCTAGTGGAAGGTGTTCCTGCCCACGGGCAGGGGTTAGAGCTGGATGAGCTTTAAGGTCCCTTTCAGAAAGGGTTCCTATACACAAACCAGTCTGGGGTTCTGTGATTCTCTGGCCTTTTTATCTCCCTCTTTTCTTCTGTGAATGCACAACTAGTAGGAAGCTATATGGCAATTCTGTCCTGATCAATGTGGCACATGGGCTTGAACCTGGTTGAAAAGGTGATTGTGAGCTGTATGTAACCTTTTTTTCAGTTGTTTCTATTTCATATGCTTCTGCCTGAATTTCATTTATTTGTCAGTACGATTTGTCTGCAAAGAGGCATTCATTTGTGAACTCACTCAGGTCTTCCCTGGTAGGAGAAAAGGCTGGGGTTGTCACTCGTTTGGGGTTTCCCTTGAGAGTTTTGGCATGTAACAGATTTAATTACTTAGTTAAGAGAGTTTCTTGAGTTCACCAATGCAGGCTAGAAACTGTAAATGATAGAGAAAGTGAGACAAGGGGTGTGAGAGAGTGAATAAAGAAGAATGAAACTGTGATCTCTCCCAGATGTTAAAAAAATTTCTGAGCAGCTGAACAAAGGTGCTGTCTGTCCAATATCATTTTTATTCCAAACCTTCAATATTGCAGCTGAAGGCAGAAAATGTGCAGTAAAACACGGGGAGGCCACTGGGTAATATCCACTGTAAAGTGTTAATTGCCTATTGAGGCTGTAAACTATGTCAATATGCCTGGATCTGAGTTATTGACAGTCTCCCATTTATTCCAGCTTCACAAAGCTGGGCTCTTTAGAACTGGGCTCTAATCAGTCATGCTTTACTGAACCCACCATGAAGCACCAGTCAATAAATGCTCTTGCTGTCTTAACCCTTTGAAGTTTGTAAAATTACAAGTGGGATTGATACCATTGATTTGGGGAGAACTCCTGACAGTGGAAACCCTTTGGAAATGAAAGCTGCCTGCTATAAATGACACCTATTTTAGCCTGACGGTTTTGTGGGGCTGAATTTTGTCTCACTTCTATCAGCACCTGAGGTGTGAGCTAAAGGAAGGGGTTACTTCTCAGTTTAAAGTATTTGTAATGATAGAGCATAGGCAGCGAATGCTGTCTGTATTGCATTTATCACTATCAGAAATTCTGACATGGGTGGCATATAGCTTCTGATCACTTAGCTGGCAAAAAAGCATGGGACTAAAGCATCTCAAGCATCCCATGGGATTATTTGCAAGAGGTGGAGTGCTCTCTCTGCCCCTTATCCACCAACTAAAACAACCCCAAAGCATTCTACCTTTCCAGTATCTATGAGAATCTGTATTTGAACACTCTTGTTTTGAACTGTTATTGAATGTTGATGCACAGCAGTTGTGGCAGGGTTTGAGGTGTGAACAAAGCATCAAAACAAAAGGCCAAATCCTGCTCTCTGAAGGCTATGGGGCAGGAATGCCTTTACCTGCAAAGGGCAGGCTTTGAATGCTTCTGAGACATGGTCTGGCTTGTAGAACACTTGGCGATGAAAGACTTGCTGATGTGAGGATACGAATTTGTTGGTGGACTTGGTGGGATTTGCCTTACTTGGTTACTCAAGAGTACTGGAGCTAATACAATTGTATTGATTTACTTCATGTGCGTTGTTTTGTTTTTTTTTTGTTTTTAAACCAAGTGACTCAAGCCTGGGGATAGCTGCTTTTTATTTGCAAGGATCAGAATTCAGATAAATACAGATGAATATTATCTGTGAAAGAGAAACAAGATCATGGTGCTGCTACTGCTTGACATAATCTGTAACCAATAAAGGCCTCAGAAACACTGCAAAGAATTAGAACTGGGGCAGAAGCCGTTTCCTGTTGCATTTGCTTATAAAAATACCTCTTCGCTTTGTAAGTGAATCTTGGTTAAGCTTTTTTTCCTCTTTTTTTTTTTCTAATAATATAAGAAGGATATTTGTCCTTTGTTTCAGCTTTCTTTTTCCAGACTGATGAGGTTTTCTACTGAAGTGTGTTTAGTTCATGTTTAGACCTCAGCACTATCTGAAAAAGACGTGGGTTTTGCAAACTCTTAACATGTAGTTCCAGCAAAGACACAAGTGTTAGCTGGTCCAGGTCATGATGATTATGACGACCAGCTAATGTGCATTTTAAATACTAGCAGTCTGCCTGCACTTGGTACTAAGTGGTATTTTAATAATACTAATTAATTTGTACTGGCTAAATTAAGTGCATCTAGGTTTCAAGCAAGGAGGTTAGATTCAGGTTAACTATTTATTCTGCTCTTTTCCATGCAACAGTGCAAATCTTCTGCCTGTCAGAATGAAGCCAGGCATCTTGCCATTTATTAAGGGGCATATGCAACTAAAATCCATACTTTGAGCCTGAAAGCATACACTTGCTGGGTAGCTTTTGTATCTTTTCTGTAAATGATATTATTTCTTACAGTACCAGCAGCTTTCTATGCTGCAGTCTCTGCTGTAAGTAAGTGTACTGCAAATGCTGATATTAGCCATATAATCTCAAAGAACCTGTGACTTTCAAGCAGATCAGAGTTGGGTGTACTTTCTCATTTGTATGAAAGGAGCAGCTGTTTTAAATACATACATTTTGCTTTTGCACTGCAGACTAATGTTTAAAATAACCACTCCCAAGCTGCAAAAGGAAATAAGGAATTTGTTTCCTTTCTTTTTTTCAGCCTCTTTTTCTTTTTACTAATTAATGTATTTATTTATAATCTGTCTGCACAGATTTTAATGTAATTGAAACTTTCTTTTTTAGCCTGAGTGAAAATCAGGTGGATTTCAGAGGATTTTAGCTGGATAATTCTTCTTAGATCGAGGTACTCAAACTTGAGACTGGAAGAGCAGCAGCTCCTGGATTTGAGATGAAGTGGGTCATTGCTGTGCAGCAGCATTTGTCTATAGAAGTGCTACCTGGTTTGCGGGAAAACCTGCTCTGCTCTTGCGTAGCCCTGGCTCAGTGAACATGTGCTGTTCTGGGGAGGGAATGGGAACAGAACAGGTTCTTTTCAGGAAGTTGTGAAACAGCAATGCTGCTTGATTGAGAGATTGCTGATTGATAAAAAGGTTCTATTTCAGCGCTGCTTTGGTGAGTCTTCTTTACCTTAAGAGGGTGGGAGAAATATTACTGGAATACGGAGTTTCTTTATCCTGCTTATATTGCAATTCAAAATCATGTGACTGTCTTCATTGCCAGAGAGAAGGGTGCAGGTTCAACTCAGTTAAATAAAAAGCTTTACATGTAATGGGAGCAAAATGCACAGAACTCGCAGGCATACCAGCAACTGGCTGCAGGTCAAAATATTCCTGGACAGTGCCTTGGGCAGACGGTAGTCATTTGTAGTACATGGCTATGGGCAGCAGGGTGTATGTATGTTCTCCATCACTCAAAAGAGGTCACACTGGTGGGAGCAAAGTATGTTTGATTTTAAATAGTTGCAGTTCATGGCACTATCCTCTTGTGCCAAAACTGAAAGCACCAATAAAAGTATACAAAGTTCTGGCATGGGGGAAGAAAAAAATCTCAGTAAAACAAAGGGAAGGAAATGCTGAAAGCTGTAGCAGCAGGGGTAAGTATGATGTATATTGCATATACCTTTCTCATGTATGATGGAGAGGAACTCATCTGCAGTTTATGTACTATTTTCCACAGACTTTTTGTATGTGACCACTAGAGAGCAGGCTTAACCTAGTAACAAAAGCTAATTAGTTCTTGGCCTCTTCGTTTCCTCCCTTTCCCCAACCCCCTCCACCTTTATATCTAGACAGAGGAGACCTCGACGGTTCTTAGCTTTGCCTCCAATGCTGTGCAATCTTCGGGCTAATTAAAACACCACAGACGGCCTGAACCCCACATTAAAATTTGATGAGGAATTGATCAGCCAAGCAAACAGGAAATTTAGCTGTGTGAGTGAAGGTAATGTTTGCTCAAATGTGTAATGAGGTCCGTGGGGAATATTTATGGGGACCTTAGTGGCGGTTTCAGCAGTTCCTTCTCCTTGAAGTTATCTGACCTACCCACCCTCTCCTGCATAAGAGTGTAGGCACAAGGAAATCCAAAGCTGCATCAGTCAAAAGGGAGCATGTTCTGTAAAATAAGTCATGTTTGGCTAAGATGGTGCTGTGCAAAGCTCTGCACAAGCAGTCGTGGGGTTGCACATTGACTCTGCTGCAGGTCTGCCTTTGCACTAGAAAAAGAAATAAAAAATTCCCGTAATCCAGGGAACTCTGTGGCAAAATTGCTGTGGAACTCCTTGCACCATGTTAGCAAACTAAATAGCTTGCTCAAAAAGAATCAGGCATTGTCTTACAGCAGATGTTAACCTTATCCACACAGACTTTAGGATAAGCTATAAAAGCTGTCAACACACAGGTATTTGGAGGAAAGGCAGCATGCTGTCAGAAAGAGCCCTCCTCAGCACATTTTATCTCTTTCTAATAATCACTCAATATAACGTATAAATGCTTCCCATGTGCAGCAAACATGAATTTACCCACTTCCTATTTATCTCTACTCTGTCTAAGGTAAATCAGTACATGTAAGTCTGAAAATTTAGAGTGGGCTTTTCTCGATAGATATCACCTTCAAATCTGTATCTGCAAACCACTTCAACTGAGAGCTTCCCTCATCCTCTGCAGTTCTGCCCAACCCTAGAAGCATTTCCCTTTGCAAACCATTACCACCCAGACGTGGGCCTCAAGCAGAGCACATCTGCTGGTTGCAGCAACCGTTTCCTTCCAGTGCCCTTCAAAGCTTCTTCCAAATCTGACTGCCTATAATTAGAGGTGAGGCTGATACCTAGAAGGATGAACTGGTCCAAGACATGTTGTATAAGACAGGCAAGGACATTCAACCCAGACTGGATGTGGTTCTGAACAAGCTGATACAGTGAAGGTGTCCCTGCCCATGGTAGAGGGTTGGACTAGATGAGCTTTGAACCTTTCAACCTAAACCAAACTATGATTTGGTGATAAGGAGAGGCAGCCCAATTGGTGCAAGTGGGGCAAGGGCAGCTCCCAGCATGAGCTGAATAGGCATCAGTGGTAACCCATGACTGCGGACCCACTGGTGTGCACACCATAGCTTGGTTATACTATGGGAATAAAAGACCAAACCTGCTGTGAATTGTTGTGAATGAATATAGCATGAGAGGTTAGCACAGCAGTAGTGTTTCCTACTTGCAGTAAAATGCAGGAATGTTTCGTTAGTTTAACATATGTGTAGAATAGCACTGAATTTGGGCAATTTTATGTCTTTCAAGTGTTATAGCGAGAGTAGTGATGAGATTTGTGTAAAAGGAAGCCAATTATTCCTACTTTCTAGATGGAAATATTGAGAGGAGAAATTTGGAAATACTAAGTTATATTCTTACTGATCACAGAAAGCTATGGTGGTGCAATATCTAATTCTTTTTTATTTCTGTTTTTAATATGCCAAGAAAACTACGTTCTTGCTCTTGTGCTCAGTGCATTGGAATAAAAAGTTGATCTTTTACACCTAGGTTACAGTTTGCAGTAGCATCTCAGTCCATTTTCTAGGAGGAGGAGGAGCAGTATAAAAGCAATGTCAGCACACTCCTAACTGTTCTGGCTGTCTTGCTGCCAGAGGCTAGTGTCTGCATGCTGCTACACAAAGCCATGGGGACACCTAATTCGGTATACCTTAAATATGGTACTCCATTAGACCATTTAAACATTCATTTATGAGTCTAAGACTCAACAGAAGAGCAGCTGTATTTAATTCCTCTCTGCACTGGATCTGAAAACGTTTAACTGAAGGACCTGGCAGGGCACACCAAGCAGCCTGCAGCCTGCTCCCTGCGGAGACTAGGGCCACTCAGCCTGGTTTGGTTGCATAGGGAAAGTGCTGTGCAAAAACCCTAAAATGTGAACTTGAAGGAGAATCTGATTACCTATATTGCTGTTGTCAGCCTCTTGTTTACATCCAGCTTTATGTCTGTTACTGACTATGTTGCTTTCAACCTTGCTGACACTTCATTCAACTTGTGAGATGTGATTTGAACCAAATATTAAAACTCAGGGCCTGTCAATAAATCTTATTTTGCATTGCTTCTATCCTGCTAATTAAGAATACTACTCAGAGAATGTGGGAGGGGACATAGGATTGTACGAGAGTACATTAAATAAGCAAGCAGTGAATATGTCGGTTCTCAAAATCAGGATAACTCCTAGGATTGTCTGCTGGGGAGCTTTTCTTTGGTGTTAACTCATTTTGCCCTTGTTCACTGGGAGTACTGCTGGAAAGTGCCAGCAGTTCTGGCTTGGCTGGAGAGATCCTCACAACCCAGAACCAAGAACTGTAAATCTATGCACAGCTGTATGGCTGCATGGGAGGTGAGCCTGGATGAGCAATAATATCCTTTAGAAATGTTTTGCCCTGAATAACTTAAACTTTGTTTAATGACAACTATCTTATCACCACTGATAGCTTTTAAACAAACAGAACTTTCCAGTACTCCAGTCTTTCTCATCTGTCATCCTGTTTGACAACAAGTTTCATTACCACCTTGATCTAGTACAAAAAGCTAAACAGGGTTTGGCCTAAACCCGGCCTCAGTACAGTTTCTGTACTCTCTGGTAGCTTTTCATTTATGGCTGCAGCTTGAGGTCTGCCAGTGAATTACTTATTTAATTCATTTGGTGACTAGAATATGGGGCTTTAAGTATGAATTTAGGTACAGTTGAGTCAGAAATCTCGGAGAAGTCCAAGTTCACTTTATTATCACTGCTGCCTCTATCAGTCAGAGTTGTAATACTGTCAAAAAAAGATAAGTGTGGTTTGTTTAAACCAGTTTTCCATGAACCATTGCAATTGTAGCTCCAGCCTGCAATTCTCTGCTGATATTTCACAAATAAACCTTTTGTTATTCTGCCAGCTAGTAAGACTAGATTAGCTGGTCCACAACTCTGGTGGTGTCCCTAACTCTCTTCAGATTGGAATGATATTGACAGTCCTGCAACTTTTGGCATTTATGAGCTTGTTTGCCATGATGTATTAAAAAGTGAGCAGTCCACAAGTTTCTTTTGAAATCTTTGGTCTCTGTTGTCTTGACCTGTTGATTTAATTTTTTATTATGTGTTTTACCTATGGCAGACAAGCAAAGATCAGACCAGACAATTTAGTTGCTTGATGATAAGTCATTTGATCAAACCAAGTGGAGCCATGACTGTTGAACTCTGTAGTCTAGCTATAGCATACAAAGGATATTTGTATACACTGATGACTTTTTTCCACTTTTGACACAATATTCCTGCATTTTCAGTTTCTTTGTGTGTAGTTTCCCTGTCTGTGTTTAGCAGTGGACATATGCTTGCATATAGGGGGTTTGGTGTTGACTTTTTTTTTAATACATTGCTTAGTCATTGCCTGTCGATGTTCTGTTTATTCTGTTGCTGTCCCTTGTTTAACTTTTTAACTATGTTTAAAAATCTTTTAAGCAGGAATATTTTTTGACCAGTGCATCATTCTTTTAAATGTGGAATTACAGCTTTTTCAGCATCCCCTAAAAGTCCCTGAACAATTTACAATTTTAAAGGATGCTTTCATTGTTAAACTTGATGCTCCAGGTCAGTTATTAGCCTGAGTCTTTAAGGCATAAAGAATTGGACTTTCTAAAGACTGTGGTATTAAACGTGTGAAAAAAATAGTAAATATATTTGTTACATTAATGACGGTTTGAATTCTCCTGGCTTTAATCTTGCAGTCCTCTGTGAGTTGCAGACCTCTTAACAACATCGGTAACTTCTTCTTGAAAAGATGCTGTTGGCTTTAAGAAACTTCTGGCTATGCAATTATATTTGAAGGATCTGCCTCTAAGAAAGAACCTGTGTCAAAGAGAAGGTTTAAGAGGAAAATAATATGATCAAGCTCTAAGTTGTCTTCTGCAGCAATTAAGTATAACAGAACCTAATGGCAGGCTAGGAAGGATCAGCCTGAAGGCAATTTCTACTATTGCTTCTCTGTGGCATCACTGTCTCACTTAATAAACTTTTCATACACAAAGTTTCAATTAAAGGGTACATGTTTTGAATGTAAAATCAAACCAGGTATGTGTTCTCGATAGTCATGTGGTAATGGACATGCAATGGAAAGCTCTTTGTTGGTGCCCATTAGAAAGGACCACTGGTCAAAACCATGCCTAATGCAGCAAAAAGTCCAGGGTGGGTTTGAATGGTGCTGAGCAAGGTTGAGTGATGCCTGCCTCACAGTGCCTGCCTTCAGTGCCTGAGACAAAGTGTTTCTGCCTGAAGGTCTTGTGTTTCTGTCAGAGTGAGAGGGAAAAATGGAATTATGGAATGTTCTGAAACTCAGAAAATGACAGCCCTCGGTTTTACTGTCATTGCCAGGGCTAATGTTGAGGCACCTACTGTTATCACACAGGTGAGGAGATTTTTGTTCCCTGTAAGGGCAGAGAGCTACCTTGCTTTCCATGCTGTCCTTTTCCCCTTCAGAAGCATTCTGTCATTCCTCCCTCACTGGTCAGGTCTGAGTTCCCAGTGGGCGTTGCTCTGCTTCAGCTGCTGTGGGGCACAGTGGAGATATATCCATTTGAGATGCCTCTTTGTTTTCTCATTGTGGTCTCTCACCCAAACTCTAATTACTCTAGGAACACTAATGAGCATGTCATCAGACCTCCCTGTGATAGTAGCAAATGTTCCATTCATTTTCTAGACAGGGAATAGATCTGAGTGGGCTCACATGGATCTCATCAGTGGAACCGGGAACAACTTTTTGGTTTTGCTGCTTTGTTTTTTAAACATGGCTTTTCTTACAGGGTCCTACTTGGCTTATTTTTATTATAAACATATTTTCAAGAAAAGGGGGTACTGTGCAGCAAGCACAGCTCCAACTGTGCTTGTTCCAGCAAGGTCAATGATAGGCAAATCTGGCACTAGGGATGGTGTCTGTCCAGTTACCTGAGAGCCACAAAAGCCCAGTCACAGTTTAATAAAAAATGTAATAAAGATCATAGTTAAGCAAAAAATTCTTAAGTGACTTTTGGAGATAACAAACTGAGAGGTGAATAAAAATTAATGGCACTGGGTAGGTTGGAGCTGGCTAATATGAGCCAAAGCCTCTGCAAGGATAAATTCCCTGTTTGGGGGAAGCTGCTGTTACCAGATTCTCTGTTCCAACACCCAAACTGAGGGCAAAGTGAATGCTTTTCATACTTTTTCATGCTTTTATACTTTTTGTTTTGACAGTGTTTCTACCTGTGACCATATTTCTGGTAAACTGGAATTGCAGGCACTTTTTATGTCCTAAGTTGGTAGCTAAGTTCTTCTACAGACACATTACAGATGCTTACCAGCACTTTCTGGCAGTGTGACCTCAGCCTGCAGAATGGCCGGTCACCCACCCTTTATGCTTCTCTCCTGTAACTCTGGGATGTGCAAGAGTTCAAGCCCAATAGTTCAGAACTTTCAGTATGTCTGAGGGTGTCTGTCTCTGTTGCTCCTTACCAAAAACCTTCAGCATTTTCTGGAAGGACTCTACTTGACTGAAGGCCTCAGGAGCCCAGTCTTCAAGATGATTCCTTATGGAAGTCCTTCAGCATCCCAGGAAAGACTTCTTACAAATGTCCTGTCATCACTTCAGATTCAGCTCTGACAAGAAGCCACAAGGGTCTCATTCATAAAAGCTTTGCACGTCATATTATATGCCCACAGTTGCTGTAGACATTTCTGGGCTGCAATAAACTTGTGTGACAGAAACCATTCTTTCTTTTTACAGGTGACATCCTCAAATTGCTGGGTGCTGTTCTCCATTGCTTTGCATCTTAGCCGGTCTTATCCAGTTATGCAAACTCCTACCACATTGGAAGAGGAGCATTTAATCCTGCTCAGAAGAGTTAATGTTGGCAGAAATGAAAGGCAGTGGAGAACTGAGCTTTCCTCTTCTCCCAAAGTGAGCATTTTAAAGTTGTTCATTGCAGACATAAATGAAGGTGTGGGATACGCAGATGGCTTGGATAAATGCTTTACATTGTATATGACCTCAAAAAGTGAAGGGACATACTTGGAGCGATGTCACAAGTTGCAGAACAGTAATTAGCAGGGGAAGGGTCAACCTGTTTGTCAAAAGCACAAAATTAGATTAGAGAAGGCATTTTGGCCATAGGGCCTTCCTTAGGCTAAGGAAGAACAGGATGTTGTTTAGTTCTGCCGTGTCCTAGTTTCACCATGCCCTGAGGAAGATCCTCAAGGCTGAAACCTTATTTCTAATTGTTCTATAAATGACTTTTTCTTCCCTTTTTGCCATTCAAGATGACACCAGTTTCGAACAGGAGAGTTTCCGTTAGACAGACTTCCTGAACAAAGGAAGAATTTTATTCAATATCTAAATAGTCACTAATTTGTTGACGCTTCCTTAGTTTTTTTCTCTGCATTCTCTTTTCTTGCTAGGCTAAGTGCATGGCTTATCTCCCATCCTAAGATGTCTGTATGGATATCTCACCCAGAAAGAGTAAAAATTCCAAAGAAATATAAGAATAAATACTAAACATCTTCAGGATGTGATTTATTCAGTTATCTCACTCCAGAAAATTACAGGGACATATTTAAGTCTCAACCAGTGCTGTGCAGGAGGTGAGCCCTTTTATCCTTGTTTCAGAAATATGATGATCAAGGCAAACCTAACTAAGGCCAGAGTCTTAGCTTTGGGTGCTCTATCTAATACTCTAGTGGTTGGTTCATTAGTAGTCTTCCCATCAGAAAGCATGAGCACCCTTTGTGCCTACTGGGTAAATTAATTATTTGGAAAATTAAGCTTGTCACTAGCATCTATGTGACTTTTGGTGATTTTTTAAGATGCCTACACAATGGGCACTGACTATATGAGGTTGACTAAACTGATATGTAAGGTGAGATTTACTTTTTGTAGCTATTATCATTAAACCACGACTGGTAAGTCTTGTTGTGCTGTAAATTGCTTTTATAGTAGAGTCTGAGTCTCAGGAGAAACTAAGTAGCTTGAGAAGCTGAAACATCCAGGATTTCTAAATTTCTAAACCTCTGCAAGAAAAAACACTATCTCCACAATCTGGTGATAGGCAAAGGATCACAGAATCACAGAATTGTTAGGGTTGGAATAGACCTCTGGAGATCATTCAGTCCAACCCTCAATCCCAAACTGAGGTCTGTAGATCCCAAGATCTAGAAATTCTGAATATGGGGACAATTGTGTTGTTTCTTGTGTGGAAGTTGGGAATGAACGCAACCTTGTGAGTGGGGAAAGACAGAAGTGTAGCTGCATGGATAGCTCCTTATCAAAACCGTACTTTATTGGCACTTCAAGTGAGATAATTGTTACGTGTTGTGGAGTTTCCTTCCCTGAGGTAGTCAAGGGCCCCTGGGAACATTCCTTGAGTATTGTGTTCTAGGTGACCCTGCTTGAGCAGGGTGGTTGAACTAGATGACCTCCAATTGTCCCTTCCAACCCCAACCATTCTCTGTTTCTGTAACATGGGTTAACACTCCTAACATACTTTGACATACATATATGAAATTTTTGTTTGTAGTTTTAAGCATGGAGCACACAAACGTACATGAAAGCTGGTTTTATCTGACACCTTCCTAAGATAAGAAAAAGGGATAATTTAGAAACATCATGTTGATGACTGGAAAAAAAAGAGTTAGACTGCAACTGTAAGGTTTGTAAGTTGTCCATAGAAAGACCTGGTTTTGCTATCATTATAAAATCTGCAGTTTCATCATATGTAATAAAAGGAGTAATCTAAACCATCTAAATTAATTTCTAACAAACTGCTAGATAGTAGCTTAGTATTTTAAATAGTATGTGCTTTTGGAAGATCTGGAACTCCTGAGTGTGTTTTTCATATACTTTGATCTTTTTTCCTGAAAGGAAAAATAGCTTCCAAATAGTTAAGGCCTCAGTAAATCTCCTGATTTGAATTGCCAGGATGTTACCTGATTAGTTGTTACTACAATGTCTTACTTTTTTCACCCAGCCTTTACAAACTGCTTTGTGGGAATTTGACTGTTTTATTACTTCTCGACTGTATTTTCTAACTCACCTGTGCTGGTGCTTGGCCTACAGCTGGTGCCAGGTCATGTTTCTGCAATTTTCTTTGTGTGCCTGACATCTGCGACATGGGCTGTGTGAGGTAGCCCACCAATACAACACCACCAACACAACACCACCAATACAACACCCAGGAAAGTGAAATTTTGGGGGGAAATGTTTACCATGACCACATTTTTCTTCTTGGCCTGTAACTGGCCATACTGAAAGGAAACTCCTTTTCTCACACTGGAACTTTTATAGCTGGATGTCACATGGCCATAGCGATGTAAAATCTTTGTAAGCAGCTACTGGCTTTAGGTGACTATTTTGGACTACCAGCTGAAAATTGTTTTAGAGATTAAGGTAAGCATTTTTCACTGGTTTTGGGTAGGTACAACTTCAGTGAGGCAGCATGAGCAGACCCCTTTGTGAAAGCTATTAAGCAACATGCAAAAATTGCTGCCATGATTACAAGCTGAAATCCAAAATAAGGCGAAGTAAAAGCCAAACCAACATGAAGTGATGATAAATCAAATAAAAATGTCTTGCGCATTGCTCAGAATGTCAGGCTGTCCTTTGCAAAGAATGACTTCCACAGAGGCAAGAGGCCTGCGGGTGGAAGCTGGCCTGCCAGCCCTCTGTATACTTACAGCAGATATTTATAGAATGCTTAGAAATGTAAATAGAGGGCATATGAAAATGCTGAGTATAAAACATTACCGAAGATGACATGCATCCTGGTGCTTAATGAATCTAAGCAACCAGATTTACAACTCTTTTTTAAATGTGTATTTTATCATATTCACAGATCTCTAATAAGTGGGAAGAAACCCAAAATGTTGCCTCAAGCTATCGTGACAGATCTGGACTGATGCAGACCAGAAGCACAAGAGGGTTTGGAGTTGAGGAATTGAGTTTTTCATGGGTTTTGCATTTTATTTAGAAACATACCCAAAGGCATCACTGGCTTTCAGGCTCAGAGGGGTCATTAAACTGGATTATCTGAGTCCTGTGTAACTGGGAGAGTATAAAAGCATCTAATTCCTTCATTTTGAAGAGATAGAGAGGTTTGAAACTTAGATGTCAGGATCACCCAGCCCTCCCCTACATGGCTCAGAGGGATGGGGGTCTGGCTTTGTCCCAGCATACAAAATGTCAAGTACAATTATACAATTTATTATTAGGTTTGTCTTCTGGCTCTTACTGGTTAGGGATGACTTTGAAAGACTTTATTCAGAGTGATAGCAAAAGGGTGATAACACAAATAATAGATTTGAATCTAAGGGTAAACCTAGTCAGGGAAGCTGCTGGCACTGCGCCTTATTAGCTGGGCAATGAGTCTCCATGAGGAAGCCACACAGTCCCCATTTTGTGAGATATTGATAAGCAGAGTAGACAAGCTGAGCCAGACTGAAAGAGCTGGGCTGGGTCAGCCTGGAGAAGAGAAGGCTGCTTAAGGGGAGACCTTAGAGCAGCTCCAGTGCCTGAAGGGGCTCCAGGAAACCTGGACAGGGGCTTTGGACCAGGGCCTATAGGGACAGGACATGGGAATGGCTTTAAGCTGCCAGAGGGGAGACTGAGATGAGCTCTTAGGCAGAAGCTCTTCCCTGTGAGGGTGCTGAGGCACTGGCACAGAGTGCCCAGAGAAGCTGTGGCTTGTCAGTGCTAACCTGCCCCTGGGGAGCAGTAGGGAGATGAAGATGTGAAGACTGGGTGTACTGGGGACTTCTCTTGAGAGGAAGGAGCTGTCGGCTGCCGTGGTCCCTGGAGCTGGCAGATCCCCAAAAGGAAGGATACATTTACTTCCCTGTGTGCTGGCCTTGACTGCAGCAGCTGTGGTTTTCACCCATGTTCATCCCAAAATGATTTATATCTTTGAAATTATGGTACTTGATGATATTTGTGATTAATTGAGCAATGTTAGCACAGCTCAGAGATGTGTGCTGCTGAAGCCAAGGAGATTGTCATTAACACACACTGACACCGGATTTGAGCCCAGCACTTGTTTGTGTAAAGTGTGAAAAATCAAGACTATGATCTGCATCAAACCATCCATAGCCCATGTGTAGGGTCTGTGTGTGCAACAGGTGTGTAGAGGGAAATAATAACTCTCTAGCTTTTGAGATAAGATTCAGGATGGGGAAAAGAAAATCAATTTGGTAATGCTAGGGCACACATGAATTGTGCACAGTGGAGAGAGGCACTGCAAAGCATGGTGGGAAAAGTAGTTTTGTTGAGTCTGCAGACTTCAGGGGAAAAAAGTGGGGATTTGGGTGCCTGAGCTGCTGTTCTTGGGAAGCCATGTAGCACTGGAGGAGGTGTAGCTCAGTAGTGAACTGACTCCATAGCAATTGGCTCTGCTTCACTAGAACATACTGAAATGTTTAACCTTGAATCAAACTGAGGGGGAAACAAAATGCCTCCTCTGACCACCATGCACAGGGAATCATAGAATCATAGAACAGTTAGGGTTGGAAAGGACCTTAAGATCACCTAGTTCCAAATCTTCAATTTGGCTGAAACTGCTGGAAGGCATGTATAAAAATTGCTTTTTAATGCGAGATTCCTAAGCTGTAAAATTGTTCTAGCCAAATGTTCCAGCTATGGCAAAGGAAATAGAGGCTAGATCTGTGTATCTGTTTGGCTAATCCCGGTAAGAACAGTGGGTTTTGTTTTGAAGGCTGAAAGGAAGATGTTTGGGCCGCTGGCCAAAAAGAGTAAAAAAGTTTCTATTTTCCAGATTTGTGAAAAATGAAAAATTTTATGCTTCTGTCTCAATCTATTTTTGTTGCTATTCATCACTAAACCAAAATTTGCTATTTACTGCCTAACAGTGGTTTTCCCACCAAAATGGCAAAAAGCCTTTACCAAAAACTTTAGTATCTGTAAGTTAAAAATGCATAGGAGGATTTACTTTTTGTTACTTCAGTTAATGCTACTGCTGTTTTTATCCGAAAAACTGGTTTTTGCATTGACAGAAATGATGAAAAATGACTCAATTTCAGATTATTTACATAAACCAGCTTTAGTTCCACAGATCACTTACAAATATAGATTACAGACCCACAGTATTTAAGCTTAGGCTTAACTTTGCACTTGTGAATAGCTTTATTGACTTCAGTGAAGCTACTCATGTATGTCATTATGTGTTTAGCAGATTGGGTTACAGAAAGGTAGAGTGATCTTGCCTGGAAAGCCCTGGACTAGCTGCAAAGTCAGAGTCTGGACCTACAACAAGCTTCCTTTCTAATCTTAAATTAATTACTTTGTGACTTTGTTCCATTTCCCCCTTGGTTCTCAGGTTCTTCTTGCCCATTTCTGGTCTTTCAGCTATTGTTGTCATAAGTTCTTTGATACGGGAATTTTCTTGGTGACTATTATTTGACACTTCAGTATTGAGTGTATGTAGACGCACCGGTAAGAGAAGTGGTCCATCTCTCTGTATCCTGGTTTTATCCCATTTCTTTTCCATGTGGAATGTGTGCGTCTCTGCTTTGAAGAGCTGATGAGGCTTGATGGGCTTGTTCTATCTTTCAGATATAACTATGATGCACTGCCTGGTGCAATGGAAACCTGCGTCCCTCTGGAACACAGATACGCATTTAATTTCCCCCTTGTGAATGTCATTAATGGAAGTCTGTTTTTATTTTTATTAATTACCAAATTTTGAATATTAAAGATTTAATAAAATCATAAATCTAGGTCAAATTGAGCTTGAAATACTGAAGTGCCTCTAATGCATTCATCCACATGATCTTTTCTATTAATCCAACAAATGCCTTCCTTCAGTAAGCAATTCTGTTTCCTGTTTTTCACCATCGTCCACAATAAGCACCTACATTTGTTTCTTCTGTTTCTTCTAGCCTAAAGATAATTCATTAAAGTAGCTCCTCCCTCCCTCCCCCTTTTTTTTGATCCACCTCTCCACCTCTGAACACCCCCTAAAAAACACCATCAATATTTCATAAACTTACAGTGACAAATGTATTTTAATGTGGTCCACAGAGAACCTGAGATTGATCGGCCTCTCAGAAATATGACACGTTTCAAAGCAGGATATTCATGGAGTGTTTTAGTGCCTACATTAGTCAGAGAGAAGCAGTGCCTAAATTTATCATAGTTATGGCTTTCTCGGTATCCATTTTCTTTTAGCCGCTGACAGCAAGTATCTGAATGGTCCCTATTGATTGGCTTTGTGGTTCTGCCTTTAGAAAGCATTGGCTGTGGGGGTTTTCAGATCAAATTAAGTCTTGGCTTCCTGGAGTTTGTGAGTATCTACCACGCAAGTGCGGACAAAGCTGGCTTCATTCATGCTGATTTTCATTCACAAGGGCATGCATGTACAGGAAGGGAAAATTCACATCTTCACTGACACTGTGAGTGAACTGAGCCATCTTCTTTGAAAGCAGACATTTCATAATCCCAGAAGGAAGCAGTGAGGAATGATGGAAGATAGGAAGCACCTATAGCTGGTGCTTGAGTGTGAACGAACCAGGCACTGATTATTTGTGGCCTGGGGAACAAGGGCTGGGGCTTGGAGAAAACTGAAACATCTGCACATTTTCAGCACTGCTCAGAATCCCTAATTACAAGGTGTATTATCTGATGGGCTGTGCAAATAATCTGTGCTGTTCTTGTCATACTCTGAACAGGAGAGTTGTGTGTCATTAAATACCCTGTCTGCAATGTTACATCCTTGGTGTGGACAATCTCAGTACCACACAGAGGTGTGAGTGAATTTTCAGTGTGGCAGCTGAATGTTAAGATTACAAACAAGATGGTTTTAATGACAAAATAAGTTATTATAGTATTTAATGTATTACAGTATTTTATTTTTACATTGAGCCCAAGAAAATACTTAGTTTGTGCAGTTTTAATTTAACTATGTAAATTTCAATTTAGTTCAAGTGAGTTACTTCTGTTGTGTAAAGTATCTAGAAAGTTGGAAAAGTTATGCCCTATATCTCCTCTCCCCATTGTATTGAACGTATGAAGTGTTGAATATTTCAGAGATTAGTTCAATGAATCTACTCTGGTAAATGTACAGTTCCCCACTTACACACATTTTTGGGGAATGAACAAAGGTGTATGATGAAATGCACTTTTTAATTTATAGAACAGTCCTCCAGGCGTCTTGTTGGATGAGGTACCTTGTGTGCTTGAACCATTTTAAAGTCCTACTTTCTCAAGTCCTGCCCCCCTGCCTCCTCTACAGTTTATCAGTTTTATCAATCAAATACTGCTCATAAGTGCAAACCTCATTTTTAAAAAGCAAGAAAAATAAATTCAGTCTTGTATTACAATTCAGCTTGGTGTCAGATTTTGCTCCAATCTTTTGTACGTTCCTGTTATAAAATATGGGAGTTTGAGCAGTGATTAATGTAGGTAGAAAATCAGAATGACTGAGTTTATTAGGAGGGCATAGATGGTTTTTTTAGGAGTTCATAGACTCATGGAGTTTGAGGCTAGAGGAATGCCTAGACTGTCCCTCTGACTTACTGTTATCATAGGCCATTGCATTTCACCTGGCTACCACGGGATTGACTCCAGTAACTTTTGTACTTAACTACAGTTTAACTTGTGTCCATCGAAAATAAGTATTCGAGAAGCATCCATTTCTTGATTTAAATATATCAAAAGCTCACAGTGTAAAAAAACCCAACCAAACAAAAAACACCACACAACAAAAGAAAAGAAAAAGTGCCTGGCTTTTAATTGAAATCAGTCTGGCTTCAGTTTCCAGCCATTAGTTTTTTGTTATGCCTTTCTCTGATAGATTAATGAGCCATTTAATACCCTTTGTTTTCTCCCCATGAAGGTACTTATACACTAATAAAGTTACCTCTCAATCTTTGTTGATAGGCTAAATAGATTGAGCTCTTTCAGCTCTCATTGAGATCTCAGTTATTCTCCCTCCAGTTGCTCAGATCTTCGTTTTTCGTCAACACCCTTTCAAATTTGCCACACTGCAGCTGAGCTTTTTATACCTCTTACTGGTCTCACCAATGTCATAAATTAAAGTATAATCACTTCATTAAACCTGCTTACTACTCTCTTGTTTAATCCTCTAAACCCAACATTAGCCATTTCTGTCACAACATTGTGCTGGAGCTTATGTCGAGTTGCTTATTGAGTAAATCTTTCTCAAAGTAATTCATTTGCAGGGTAAAGCTCCTCCATTAGCATGGAAGGATGGCATTCCTTTCTTTTTTGTTTTACAAAGTTTCCACTTCTGGGTTCATTAGGAGTGTATGAGGCTCTACATACCCATATACAAAGTTTACACCATCCTAACTTGTCTACCACCATCTTGGACTCAGAGCAGAAGAAACCAAAAGCCTCTAGGCAGGTACACAGACGTTCTTTCACTGTACTTGAGAGATAGAACATGTTCCCTGGAGCTCCCAAAACTACTATCAGTCTGTAGAGAATGTTATTCTCACCTATTCTGTGCTACAATGCAGCCTTTTTGGTTTAAAACGAAACCACTGCCACAACAAACCATCAAAACAAAACATACTGAACAAACCCCCAAACAACCTCAAAAGCCAGAGACATGAGGGTAGAGCAGCTGCAACTAGCAACCCATGATGAAGCCATACGGACTGCTCTTTGTCCAATTGACTCTGACTTAACTTGATGACGATTCAGTAGGGAGAGCTGCATTTGTGCAGTCAAATTATTTATATGCACTTTGTATTTAAAGAGAGAAAATGAAAGAGTAGGCCTAAGTTACGGTAGTGCTGAATGTGATAATTATGCTTTCCTCCTAAAGGAATCCATGCCGAGACTAACATATGCTTTCATCCTCCAGGACAGACTCTTCTGTTAGTCTCTTTTTAAAGAAATGATTAGGGCTGGCTGAGAGGATCTGCAAGAAGAATTCTACAGACAGTCTCACAGGCTCCAGGAAACTGTGCAGTTGGACCGTGATTTGTTGCTCTGTATTTACGCTTTACAAATTAATTTTATTTGTATTGAGGATTCACCCAGAAGTCTTAATTATGATGAAAATTATTGTGTAGAGGCTGACCCAACCACAGACAGCAAATTGAGACCAAATAGTTGATGAGTGGTTTTTAACATCTTATTTCTTAAGCTTTGAGGATGACTGAGGGTGGGGGCTTTGATGGACAGAAGATGCATGGTGATGTCTGACAGCTGGACTCTGGAGAAGATCTGAGGTTGGACATTCCCATATTCTCCTCTTCCCACTCCTTCCCTTTTCCCCAGAGAAGAAGCATTCAAAATGCAAAACTGCTTGCTTTAATGCCATTTAATCTTCTGGCAAAGATTAAGATAGAATTTTATTGGTGCTGCTTCCTAGGTTGCTCTATAACACCCAAATACTTGTTTATGTGTGTGCCAGCAGTGGCTATCGATGGACAAATAAATCAATTTGTGCTGTATGTGTTTTTGCTCAACAGACACTAGTTGCAATTGTCCTGCTGACCAGGTTCCAGTTGAGGCATGGAGAATGGAAGCTGCATGCCACATGTAACACTAGGAGCAGATAACAAAACTGTTCCCAAACAAGAAATGACCTAACAAAGATGCTTCCGGATACCTGTGAATTGTAAAATGAGAGCTGAGGAGCAGAGGGAGACATCTGCAGGTTACTTGCCAACAGAAGGTGGGTCCACATTTGGATTCATGCCCCTCCAGTTATTCAAATTCATCCACAGATTAATACAAATACTTCCCTTTCATGGAAATTACATCAAAGTAACACTTTCTGATGGTGCTGTACTTGCTGCGGAATTCAAACCAGTGAAATACCATAGACCACTGCAATTATCAACCAAACTAAAACTGGACTGCTTAGTAGCTAGATAAATAACACAGTAACGCACAGCATCACATATGGGTGGGTTTATGCAAATAAAGGAGGGCATCTGTGGAGGCAGCAGACATGCCACATTGTTGTGGTGTATTCTTTCCCGTTTTTTTTTTTTTTGCTATTGTGCTACCATGAATGAACCTTTGGTGTATTCTGTTTCAGAAACTGTTCATTTTTTTCCTCCCCATTGAAAGCAATAGCCCTGGGAAGACTTTGCTGTGTTTTAGAAGAGAAACTATGGCAGGGAATTGGTCTGTAATGAAAACACTTTACTTGAGCTGGCTGGGAAAAATAACACTGTCTGCTGAAGCATTCTGGGTTTGTGAGCTGCGTCTAGCATTTATGAGAGGTGATAGAAGATGCCTGGAGGAGAGACAGGCATCAGACCCCACTGCTTCGTTGGCGAATTCTTTTCCAAGCACTGTGTAGTGTGTCTGATGGAAACTCCTTGTGTCCTTACAGGTAGAACGATGCCAGTTTGTTTTTCACCCTGTGTTCATGTTTTTCCAAGTAGCTTGTGCATTCTCATGTACGAGTTCTCTTCAAGAGAAGACAAAAAGCATAGTAAATGACACAGTGCCTCATCTTGGATGAGGATCTGGCCTGTCACCACACTGTTCCATGCTGACAATTTGCATAAGGGTACGGTTACACAAGAAACTGATTTTAGACAAACTCAACTGGCTGACATTGGCACAGGGGTATTTATTTTTTCTTTCATATTTTAAGTGTGTAAATTGATGTGCCTTACTTTTGGTGAGTTTTATGTCATTACAGAAAGCCTGTATGTGACCTAATCCCCTCTTTTTAAGGAAGTTCAGATCATTTTTCAGTTATTTACTTCATTTTCTTGTGATTGCTCTTTGCTTTCCAAGCTACATCATTTGAGGTAAACAGAAAACAATTTGCTTACACTAATAATTCAGAATACTTTAGGTTTTCTTTCCCTTTCTGCATCTGAATGAGCAGTCAGATTGGAAAAGATGTTTCTGTTTAGGTTTGGTTTATTTCTGAAAGCAGAAGTTCAATCAATCAGGTCAGTTTGTGTTGATAAAGTTGAAAGATGCAATTTTATGTGCACTTCAGAATTAAAGCTCTTGTTTTTTATAAAGTGACATCCACTTTAAGCTATAATGCAGTGCTTTGGTTGATTTGTTTTCAGCTTCTTCTGTTCTTTTATAAGTGGGAATTCTTTAAGTACTCTTCAGGGAGTTGTTGACATTCAGTAGTAACAAAGTGGCTACTATTATTGTAAATACAATTATTGTAAATACAGTTGGTTCTTCCAAATTTTGGTTTGTGATGGAAAAAAATTGAAAATTCTTGATCAACAGTATCAATTTACAGGCTATGCTGGATAAGAAAAAAAATCATCTCTACTGCACCTCTCTTCTGGAGCTATTGAAACTTTACCTGATTCATTTGGGGGTCTGTGCTGCTCCCAGAAATATATTTTGCATAGATTGTAAAGTTAAGGAGGATTAAATAGTTCTTCCTTCTTACTGGCCTGGCCAAGCTTTACTTACATGTTCGGCAGCTGCTTTGTCTCTCATTTGTATGCTCTTTATAATCTGTAGAGCACAGCAGAGTAGATTTAAACTGGTAGCTTATTAATAAACATAGGAAAATAAAAGCTTTCTGTCAGCAGTTCAAACTTGCATAAGAATAGTGGAGGATGTTGTTTTCTCAAACACAATGCTCTTAATAGAGGGTAAAATGAACCAAATTAAAAGAATACTTAAATGTAATATTTTGGGAAGACACTAGAAAGAAGTTCACATAGGAATACCTGGTAATCTCAAACATGAAGCCCATCTTTTTCGTACAAATGTGTTCTCTGTTAAACCTCTCTTGTGAACAATTAAAAAGTTGCAGTTATGCAATGAACACATATGTTCACGCATACACGATTTCATTAAAACCATGGCAGACTTTTTCCCATTTGTTATTTGCAATGTGTATGTGTTTTATTCTAGTATCGTTTGCCACAGATAATTTGGTGGTGAAGTATGTTTGCCTACAGAAATGGATTTATTGATGAAGGGTTGGGGCAGCCACAGCTTCTCTGGGCACCCTGTGCCAGCGCCTCAGCACCCTCAGAGGGAACAGCTTCTGCCTAAGAGCTCATCTCAGTCTCCCCTCTGGCAGGTTAAAGCCATTCCCCTGTCCTGTCCCTA
>JASSUY010032579.1:8050-23056 GCA_032466535.1 Forpus xanthops | reverse complement strand
CAGCCCCAACTCTCTCATCCTATCTTATATAATTACATAAAATACATATTTGACATAAAAAATATAAAAAATATAAAAAATATATAAAAATATATAAAAATATATAAAAATATATAAAATATATAAAATATATAAGAATATATAAAAATACATTTTATATATATTAACTATTTTATTTTTTTAGGATAATGACCTTTTTAATTTAAGATAATGATTTTTTTACAGACAAGTATTTTATTAAAATATGTGTTGGATGACAGATCTCTCAATATGTACAACTGTTCCTCAATACATATTAGTTAAGCTTTATGTTTAATTGCTTCAAGAGGGTTTATGACCAAAAGAAATATTCTCTACTTCTAAAATGAGATATAATCACAGTACTGTACATCTGAAAAATCATAATCAAGCTCTGAAGTTTATATATACTTATACTGCATACTTACCACTAAAACTTTCAGAATTAAATGATTTTGGTATGAAGATTCTAGCCTGTGATTTTCTAAAATACCAACAAGATTATTGATTAGTAAACAGCACAAGCACTTACCATATACCAGACATTGTTATAAAAAGAGGAAACAGACACATTTCCTCTATCTCAAAATCACTTAACTAAGAGGTTTTGGGGAATATTTCCTCAAGCACTTTATGGCAAAAAGAATTTATACTATAACAGTACCTCTCTTGACCTATCAAGCTAACCTGATGCATAATAGTAACATTTATATTTTTGGATATGACTCCAGCCCTTTTTCTACTGTAAAAGTTTTTCCTTTTATATCTTTCTTTCTCAGAAAAGCTGTTTCATAACAGAAAAAACATCCATCATTCTCAACACTTAATAAAATGTGCCTAGTAATTGATTGCACTCTAGCTGAAAGTAACTGCAAAACTAACTGGAATACACTATGAAAATTAGTATCAGATTTGATTCAAACCCAGTAAATGCTCACAGAAATATTTCCATCCATCTCCAAGGGATTTAGATCAGACTCTAAGCTCTAAAGCAAGACAAGAGTACATGAAGTACAGCAGATGCATTACTCATCTAGAAACAAGATTTTTCAATTCATTTCAGATAAACTGCTGGCAGGTCATGTTTGAGGAAGGCTGGTTACTAGGGGGGAGGAAAGGGAAGGGAATGGGAGATTTCCCATTCCTCTTTGCTATTTTGTCAGATTGTACCTTTAAAGCTTTGGCTGAACAGTAACTGAGAAGGCAGCACACAAGCAAGAGCTGTGTCAACAAGGCAAAAAGGAGGCACCTTCACCTCCAGACCTTGCTCAGGACACAACAGCAAAGCTCTACTCTGACAGGGGTGTGAAGGTGGACCTGATACATGGAAGATGCACTCAAGTGACTAAATGCCATTTTTACTTTTAGCTTTCACTAAATGACCAGGTCTCATAACAAATGGGTATGCTTAAAATTACCTCACATAGTTTCCTATGCTTTGTTAGTCTAGCTGTTTAAGTCAGATATTAGCTACCAGGTAGGAGGGGAGGTACAACAGCCATACCAGCACTTCATGGTATTCGCAGCATGGCAGTATAAACACAGTGGATAGCACAAGTTGTCAGTGTAGCGAGTTACAAAATACTGTTGCTACTGAATATGAAACATCAGCTTAAACCCAAAAAAATCCGGGTTAAAAGAAAATCCTTGGATTACCTGTTAAAAACACTTTACTCTACCTGGTCAGCACAACTGGGCATTTGGCATAAAGGTTTTTTCTTGCAGTATAGTGAAAAAAAAAAAAAAACAACCAAAAAAAACCAAAACCTACATCAACTGAAACCCAGCTATGAATTTAAAAGTCATTATTTAAATATAAACCTTGAACAACTATAAACAAATCAAGAGATTGCTTGCTTTTGCTACTGCTGCTGTCAAGTACAATTTGCTAAGCAAATAATTTCTGTGTGTAAAACCAATTTACACTTTAACACCTCTTTTTATTCTGACTTCTGCGTGAATCTCCCTTTTGCTTAATCTTAGGTTAATTGTCCAGCTTTAGTCACCTGGATTCTGTACTGAAAACATGACATACTGAGCTACACAAACCAGTTAACTCCCCATTAGTCTCACCTATTACCTTCGCCTGAAAGTGACTGCACATGTCTATAGAAGTGCTAAACTTCAAAATAAAGACTAATATTTCACTACCCTTATGTTAGGTTACAAAACATAAGGCCCAATCTGTTAAATCACACACAAGGGAAAAAAAGCAATCTATTATAATACTCCATCTCTTCTGAGAGTGCCCATAGGAAAATATTTCAACAGGGATATGAAATCTCAGTCTTTGATATATGTACGTATATGAACACATTCTCATATGACATTTGGCTGGTGGTTTTACACTTTGTTCCACTATCTCAGTGCCTCTATTCTCTGGATAGATAAATCAGGAGACTAAGATGTACTCAGCAAACCCAGATTACAGGTGCAACTGCCAGGGTAGTCCCTCCAGTCATCCACCTCTGAGCACATCTCAGCAAAAATGATACTTAATTTTGCTACTGAGATAGCCAAATAAAGAGCTAAATGGAAAGGGGATTTCTGCACCAAAGGCAGAGAGAGGCTGAGGAGGATCACTTCTTCTGATGGCATGCTAGACTTAAACAAAATTAAACCAAATGTGAAGCTACAGTTTCAGAACAGTCAAAAAAACTATAAGTTAAAATTGCCATGTCTTCTACTCCACAGTAAAAAATTTACTTCAGGAAATTTCATTAGCATTCCATTGAACAAGAACTCAAAGTAATGTATTCTACAAAGAAACAAATTCTAAACATCTGTGATTCCAACTTTAAGGAAGAAAAGTAAAAAACTTTCTTACCCCATGATGTTAAGAATTCAGCAGCATACCGATAGAGACGGTTCATAATTTCAATCACAACAGCATATATGATACTGGGCACAAACAGCATCAAGCTGCTTAAATTAGAGTCATTTTCCTCATGACAATCCAGAGCCCACTCTTCCAAATCAAAGTAAATCATCATCACATACAGTGAGAAGTAGAGGCAAAGGCACACAAATGGTAAGGACACCAGATAAATCCGTAGCTGTCTCTTAATACTTGAGTACACCGGTTCCTCCCTCCCAGTGATGGGATGAATACCCAGAACGCCATGGAAGCCTGGTCTTGGTTCTTCAAACTGGCGTTTCATCAGCAGCGTCCCCCAACGGTATGTCATGGTGGCACAAATCCGCTTCCAAACTTCCAGTATCACAGTGGACCAGAGCAGGTTGAATGTGGCAAACATAACGTATTTGTCATAGTCTTCCCATGCAAACACATAATAAGGAATCCCAATAACAGCCATTGGAACTAAAGCAAATGTGAAATACTCTAAGAAGGCAAAGTATAGTGCAATGGTTTCACCAAAGTAGCAGCGTATCTCATCTGCAGAGAAAAATGAATCAAACGACTACACTTAACATAGGTGTCAGTATAATATCAAACTTGACTTTATGAACCCCCCGGTCCATTTTTTTTCTAAATAACATCGTGTATATGATATACCCTTTCATTCTGCCTTCTCTCATGTTCCAAAACCTCAGAAGATTATCTGAGTTACTATTTTATGTTACATATACACGCATACAGAAACATATGTACATATAATCACATGGCAGGGAATTCAGATACCTCTGTACTTACCATATCAATATTAAATATATGGGGCAGGGAGAGAAACCAAAAGCATTCTTGCAAACAGCACCTACCATTGAACAGCTAGGATGGCACAGAAGACATTTAGTATCATGAAAACCAAACTTCAACAGCAAGTGACACCTAACTTATGAAGCTCGTCACTGGCATGTATACACCTGGGAAACAAATTTGTTCCAGACCACTCATGGCTTAAAAGGGCTAGCTGTGCTTTGCCAGCCCTCGAGGAACTAAAGAAATAGCTGGAAAGGTACATTGAAATCTTAAAGATGTCAGATAGTAGAGCCAGGCTGAGACATTCCCTTCAGCAGACAACTGATACATGAAATACACACTGGTTGTAGTCACCAAGGTTGTCTGCCTAGCTGTTATAAAGACTTGAAAAGTGCACTGCTAATGGACACATTCATGACATATGTATTGCCTCCAAGGAAGCCAAGATGCCACCCATCTTACTGCTAATAAAAAAATGTAGGAGTATTATCCAACACAATCTAGACATGGCATCACACAATAAGACCTAGAAATTCCTAGCAAACCAAGTTTAGAATGCTGAAATCTGCTTTATCTTTGCCCACCTGGAAGACCAGATTGCTTGTATGCCACTGCTAAGTATTCACTCGCTTAACAGAACAGCCACGACATCATGACCTCTGAACTGACACTGTAAATGTCATCTCCATAACAGACAAGCACATCAAGACCTCATGTGCAATACCAGAATATTCTTACAGCTTATGGCTCACAAAACACCAGAGCAGAAATTCACAATTGCCAATACAATAAATTACTGAAAGCAAGGAAAGGCAAACAGAATCAGCACTCCAACATCCCTCTTAATACAAAATTTACTGACAAGTTCAAGTGTAGGTCATTAGTACCATTTCACACCCTAAACACACAGAAAGAAAGACAGCCCTAAATTAGCACACACATAACAGTGTTCCTGGTATTTACTTTGAAATTTTGTGTGTATTCAGTGTCAGCCAAAAAATACATATATTTTACATAAACAAAAGACAAGCACACAGTAAGATCCCTAACACAATACTCTGCAGACAAGCACTATCAAGCCACACCTTTAACTTCCTGTAGCTCGAAAAAATATCAAGCAACTGCAAGGCGAACAGATTAGTAATCAGGCAAACTCTCAAATATTTATTTTCTTATTTTTAAGTAAGGTTCATAGGTTTAGAATCCAGAACTTAACTTTCCACATTACCACACTAGAAAACCATTTTCATTTTAAGCTTATTCAATGTGGAAAATATACTCAGTGATGCTGGCTTGCAACAACATATAGTTTGCATACAGACACTGAGTTTAAAATAAACACTTGAAAACACACTTTTGACATGCCTACGACTCAGAACAGTTTTTGGGAATCCCAGACATTGAGGAGTTTTCCTGTCCAGAGAAAACAGTCTTGACTTTGTCCATTACTGCTTTATTGATCAGGAGCACTTGTGACGTATAGACTTGTTACACAGAAGCTTACAGACACTGAATCTGCAGACTCTGAACTATCAATTTCACAAGCCTTGAACCATTTCAGGAGGTTACATAGGGAATGTTAGAATAAGAAAAAACTTGCCCATCTGGTAAAAGAACAATGGTCCAACTTCAAGATGCTATGCTAGATATCACAGTGCAAAAGCTAAGGCTTTGAACTTACCCCCAGCTCCAACCTGGAAACTGTGACCAAAAGCTTATGTACATAACTCCTACAGCAATGAGAAAGAAAATAAAGTGCACATCCAGTGCTTCACTCCAGAATAGTTGTGCTGCAAGTCATTACAACAAAAGATTATCCTATGGCCATCTTAGAATCATGTAGAATTTGGTACAGAGACCTCAACTGTGCATGTCAACAGATCTGGAAACATGAATCCTCCCGTAACCAGAGCCTAAGCCACTGATGATTCCAAGACCAGTAAAAGCAAATACAGGTAAAACACAGACTTTGGTTCACAGCAAAGCAACTTGGGCAGAAAGGTAGTGTTAAGAGAGGTGAACTGCAGTGGTTAATTGAGGATGTGAGAAGGTAAACAGTTACTGAAACAGATTTCTTGGTATAATACTTACCTTCCCCACAGGAGTTTCACTTTTAGGAAGGACCCTTGGTGTTCTCACACAAACTAAACAGAAAACTTCTCCAAAAAAAAACCCTGCACTTTATTTGTAGTAGAGTAAGTATTCACATACCTAAAGGTTGATAGCCAACTTTCACTCGCCCATACCAGTTGTGACAGAGCTTTTTCAATTCTTCTCTATCATGCAGTGGGAAAATCTGAACCAGAATACCACTGGTCAATAATCTTCTCACTAGAAGGAAAAATAAAAAAAATGATACCTTGTACTCCTTCAAAGACAGTGAAGTTGAGATAAGCAGACAGGTTAGATGATGTACTTAGCAAGTCTACAGTTCCTTTGAAATCTAGCAGCTAAATCCTAAAAACAAATAAATTATCTCCATGTTAGTTGAAAATTATTCATTATAGAGAGTAGTTGGACCTCTTGCTACAAGGACTGTGTAGTTCACAGCAAGAGAAAGAGCAATCTTTTTGTATCAATTAACAAATCCATAAGTTTGTAATATAATCAGTTGCAGCTTGAAAAACAAAAAGTGCTATAGGTCAGGACTGAAATAGCATGTGTAGCTTTGTGGGGAAAGGTCTGGCTCTTGCATGTGAGCAAAGAAAGATATAACAAATCAAACTGACGTAGCAAACCCAAACCAAAACACTAAATTGAAGAAGCATTTCTGCATTATGGAAAAGATACTAAAAACATATTTGAATTACCACTGTGAAATATCAGTTTACACTAATTCATGAATTACAACACATCTTCATTGCAAACAAACCAAATATTCCAGAATTTTTATTTAACTTTGTTATGGAAAGCAATGCTACCTGTATGGATAAATAATTAACAAACAGGAAGGTGCAATCATATAAATATTAAAAAGAAAATAAATGCAAAACAAGGAGAGGGTAGGCACTGGAAGCTGTATGATACTTATTTACCACTTCCACTCAGTATTCACTTGACATAACTAGAAAAATATCTTAGCTATATAAACAATTATCAGTGTAAACTCATCTAACATTTACATTCATTCACATCTCTTGAGCTACTGATACGCACATATCTCTTTCTTTGATGACCAGTACTAATGAATAAAGACACTATTATTAAAAGGGCATACAAGTATAATGAGGAACTCTCCTAAGAAACTGCAGCACCTCTGCAAATGAATTAGTTTCAGCTACCATAAATACAGCACTAAGTATCATTCCTTCCTTCTCCCATGAAAAGGAAGCTCTTGAAGTAAACGGGAGGATAAATGAATACTAATGATTGAAAAAAACCTTCCTTCATATTATGATATTTATAGCTGTGTAACAGTTATTCATTCCAGCCATTTTATAGAAAACCAATCCAAGTACATTATTATGCAATCTTTTTAAACCCAAGTAATTTTATTACTAATTATAAAAATAATGGATGACATCAATATATATGACAATTATCCAACTGAAATAAGGCCAGAGTCATTCTCACAGAAAACTGAGAATGGAAACGTCTCTGGGAGTCATCTGGTCCAACTTGCTGCTCCGAGTAGCTCCAGCTTGTATCAGGCTACTAAGGCCCTTGTCTAGAGAAGATGTGAAAGTCTCGCAGAACACTTATGCATAACACTTACCACAATCTCTCTAAACCCCTGTTTCAATGTTTGATTATCCTCATTGTGAAAAACATGTTATCAATATCTACTCAGAATTTCTCTGGTTGCACTGTGCATCCATTACCTCTTGTCCTATTGTTGTGGAGCGATGAGAAAACAAAGTTGATTAAATAGTGGGATTTCAATGTCTGAAGAATTTCTCTTCACTGCAGGACATTTACTTTTTTTCCACCAGGATGAAAGGTATCCTACATCAACATGGTGAATTACAGGGAACAAAATATTTGGCTTACCAATTGATTTTCCTGGATACAGCTTTGTCTGAGGATATCCAGGGATCATTTTTTCATCTTTAGCTCTCAAATTTTCAAGTTCATGTTTGATGATATACTGACATTCTGCCATTGTAAGAAAATCGTGATTGTCTTCTAAATCAAAAAGAAGGTAGTATGAAAATCTGCAGCACTGGAAGACAACCCTGGCAGCAAGTAACAATCAAACCCAACCAGAATGAGAAGAAAAAAAAAAAACAAAGTGACAATTACTGCCAACCAACATCCGCTAGCAAAACCTCCACTGTTTAAAATACACATCTTGAGAAGACGTTTTCCATAACTGGCACATGTTGGCCACTACAGCTTTGACTGCCCAGGTGAACTAAGAGAATGAATCACTCACGAAACAAGAACACATTTGAAGTGCTAATTGCTGGAGGCTGGGATAGTATATCAGCAAGTACTGCATACTCTTGCCCTATTGAAAGGCTGTTACTTAGGTATCCACTATTTGCCAATCCCAGAATCTTCATACACCTTTGTGCCATTCAGTTACTAAAGTATTGTCATAGCAAAATACAGTAAGATATCAGGACAAATCTCCTTTCCAATAACCATTTCACACCAAATATCAGAGTATCTTGCTCTTTATTGCCCATACAACACAATTACATGCTATTTGCGACAATGAGCTCTTATAAAAACAAATAAGGTAAAACAAAGTAAGAAACTTCAACAGGGGAAATTTAGATTGGATATGAGGAAGAAATTTACTGTAAGGGTGGTGAGGCACTGGAATGAGTTGCCCAGGGAAGTTGTGAATGCTCCATCACTGGCAGTGTTCAAGGCTAGACTGGACATAGCCTTGGGTGGCATGGTTTAGTGGGAGGTGTCCCTACCCATGGCAGGGGGGTTGGAACTAGATGATCTTAAGGTCCTTTCCAACCCTAAGCATTCTATGATTCTAACAAACATGTCCAAGAATTCTGAATTTTTAAGAGCTACAGTAACAAAACTATTGTCAACCCCATCAATTTATCATAAAGAAAACAGTGTAATTTCCTTGAGATAATGACCAATTGATCATTTTTTCCCCTCAGGAATAAGAAACTATAAGGACGGCCCTGAATATACTAAGTAAGAAACTAAACCAGCAACAAATCTCTTAATATGAAAAATAAAGTATCAGGTAAATTAGGGAACTAGAAATCCTAGTAAGAAACACAGGCTGCAGGGTTTCTTTTTCAGATGATGCATTTTTCACCTTATGTAAGCATAGTCAATTACTTCATCCTCTGATCAGATCTGGATAAAACTAAAATTATATTAGTGCTCAAAAAAAAGGCCAAAAATTATCTTTCAGGTTTACAGTAGTTGGAGTCCCTGCTGCTACTACAGAATCTGTTAGCAATGGCAGTCAGATCAATATTAAGGATATAAACACATGAAAGAAATAGAAATGACCTTTGCAACTGACAATTCTTCTCCAGGGTTTCCAATTTCAGAAAAGTATGGTCGGAAGAGACACTGCAACAACTACTGTGCACAGCAGCAGTGTTAAAAAACTGACACCAAATAAACAACAAAACTCAACTTTATTACTGTTTCAGAGAGACCCAAGCAGCCTTTTATTGAAAATGTGGTGAAAGTCATCACCCAAATAGACGCAGGAAATGTATTAGCAAGATTAAGGTCAAATTCAAATATTTACCTGGAGAGGAAAATAAGTTTTGCCACTGCAGGGGGTTTAAATACCTTACAGGTAGTACTTTTAAGAGACAATGTTACTGTGCTGGAATCCCCTCAAAATAAAAAAGGAAAAGGAATGATTTAACTAATCATGCCCAAATTCCACTGCTTGGTTCTGTACTGTTACGTATTTTTGTTTGACGTGTAAATATAACAGAAAAATAAATTTTCAAATATATCTGAAAATATTTGTTTTCTCCAGCTAATTCTAAGTTAAGCCTCAAAACTGGTTCACAGAAACTAAACTGCTACTTTAATTCCTTTAATTCATAATGCTGATCATTAATCCTGTACTCACATTTCTCAACCATTTTTTCTTGTCTTAATTTCAACAAAATACTTTCATACAAGTAAGAGAATATTTGGAGCATGCAAAAGCATGAAGTAAAACTCAAGCAAAAAGTGAAAGCCATGTGAAAGGAAAAACAATTTTCATTTCATTATATGATCTGAATTCCCATAGGTAAAAACGAGTATTTTTTCATGGCTCGTTCTTCCCACTTTTGCTCAAAGTTACTATCCCAAGGAATAAAAAGACCATAAAAGATTTAGCAGTGTATTTGCTCATCTTTAGCCACAGCTTTGCAATGCCAAAGACCCCTAAAATTCCTTACCTGCAAAATCTTTGAAAGTTTTTCTGCTACTATATGTAAAAGTTCTCATTGAGTTATCATTACATTCCTTCACCAAACCCACAGTTTCAGCTCCCAACAGTAGCCTTAAGTGGGAAGCTCCAACTAGATAAATATTTTCACCTTCTTTTTCTGTGAGCAATGGTTTAACCAGCAGCTGTGCACCTTTAAAGAAAGGCAAAATAAGGAAGAAAATACATTAAAATTAAGTCTCAAACCCTTCATATTTTAGCACCCATCATTCTGGACCTAGTTATCAGGAATGCTGAAGCTGCATAAGGGCACAATGAATTAAGGCTTCAACAGCATCTGAAGTGTGCTGTTCAGAATCTTGCAGGATCACCCCCTTTTTTAGCTTGGATCTCTTCTCCTAGTGGTCACATCATGTAAGTAACCGATGCTTCTGCAAATGGCCCCACTCTTTTTAAGAAGACTAGACTTTTGAAACAGAAATATCCCTGACTTACCTAACAGAGGCCTGAAAGCAAGTTTTTAGCCACAAATCCAAAAGCCACAAAAAATATTACTGACCGTAAGATATGGCTGTTGTAGATTATAAATACTGTCTTTCTAAAAAATGTAAAAAAAAAATCCACCCCAGTCAGTCTATGGAATTACAAATTAATTAGCCTAACTTCAGTTCCTAGAATTGAATAATACACTAAACTGAGTAATGAACTATTGTCTTTGTAAGAGCCTACAAGCTACCAGAAAGAAAGTTAAAATCCAACATGAATTTATCAAGATTAACTTGCTTACCACTATCTCAACTTCATTCTACAGAACAGTACAAGATCTCATGGACAGGATAGTAGACATGATGAGCCTTCATTTTGGCAAGGCTTAGAATGTTCACATAATTAACAACAGAAAGATGCTCTAGACAACTACTGTAAAAACTGGTATCAAAAGTATGTTGAAAGACAGGTTATCAGTGTTTCACCACAAAAAAAATGGAAGGATTCTAGAGTTTAACAGCCCTGTGACCTTAAATTGATATTTTCATTAATAACTGGGTTCAGTTATTACATTTTCATCATACCAGCATGATACACACAATTAAATAACTTCAAAAATGCAAAATGGAGTGGGCTTATCTAAAGAATAATTAACATAAACTACCTGAAAACTGGTTTTCTATGTCTTCATACTACGATGACAGCCAATTTGATTTCAAAGTGTTACAAAAGTTACAAAGTGTACTCACCTCCCTTTGCTTTTTTGTCCACAATTCTTCTAGTGAACCATTCTACAGTTTCCGCTTTGGCACTTTTAGCAAGCTCAATTACTACCAGAGGCCTAAAGTCAGACTCACAAACATCCAGGAAAGACCAGGTTTGTGCCATCTTTTGAGAGCTTGCTAAGGAAAAAAAAAAAAAAAAACAAAAATTGAAATGTTAAATAAATATTTGGTATCAATCTAAAACCCATAAAATTTTATTATTGTAAGTTATATATGTCTGTACTTAGCAAAGTGGCAGGTGCCCATTTCTGCAGGCCTACTATAAAAGCAACCAGTCCAGCTGCCAATTGGCAAGACAATAACCAATCTTTGGTGAAATTTATGTCCTAGTCTCTAAATAGGGAAATTGTTCTGCTATGTATAGCAAATTAGTAGTGATGAGAAAGCCAATAAATAAATTAAAACAAATTAACAAAGAGATGCTATCATCAAAAACAACGGTTTGCAACTTCCTACAGTGTATTTGTCTGCAAACGAAAACAAAAGAGAACAATAGTCAAAGTGATATCTAAAACCTGCAAGATTCTCCTGGTAAGAGGGCAAATACATTATACATTTAAGGAGTCACCTTCTCAGTTAATCTAGTGAAACTTCAAAAAATACCAAGGAAGCTCATACTAACTTGAGTAGGTGAGCAGGATATCTATCACACAGACAGGCAAATTATGCACAAAGTACTTATATGACATGCTTAAAGATATGAACCAGGTGTTCTGTGACAAAGGTCAGTTACAAAGTGTTGAGCATCAGCATAGGCTTACATGCAAATTATACTTGTGTGATTCATAGAGAAATCACAATCTTCAGTATTTCATATAAATTGCCCTACAAAGTACAGTGATACTGCAATCATATGTGTATCACAATAAAAGGATCCATTTGCTTGTAACTGGCAAAAAAAATCTTTCAAGACATTTCAATGGGGTTTTCAGTTAGTTTCACTTGCCAGTTCCCATGAACGCAATTCTGCAGCATTCAGATTTACAGCTCTGAACCCAAGTATGCATGCCTTTAAAAGAAATACCCTATATTAATATTTAAAATCATTTTAGATGCAAATCTGCACAAGCAGGATGCATTGAAGGAAAACATCATCAGAGATAAGGCACTGTGATTGTCAATAACTGATGACGCTGTCTTGGTGAGTCACTCCACCACACTAATTCATTTTCCATAATCATTTTCATTTTTTTAGGATAACACTTGCCACATGGTGCATGGTGCAATTAGTAGATTATTTAAAAAATGAAATGTACTACTAGATAGTTATTAAATATTTCTAGTATTATTTTCCAGAACAGATACCTTCTGCAAAGAGCCTCTGTATAAACAGAATGCTACTCATTAAACTTTGGTGCTATCAGAAGTCAGGTTGCAACCTGGTCTAGTGGAAGGTGTCCCTGCTCGTGGCAGGGGATTGGAACTGGATGAGTTTTAAGGTCCCTTCCAATCCAAACCAGCCCGTGATTCTGTATTTTCTTCAGAATCATTGTACCTAAAGTGGTGACTAAGTAAGATTTGTGAATTTTAGTGTTTTTACAACTGAAACCTAGAGCAGGGTTGAAGCACCCTTCCAATGTGTTTGTGATTTACTACACCCATTTTCAATGCCCGCCACTGACCCCACGGTATATAACTCAGCCTTTCCTTTCATACCTATGCTCAGCGTAACTTGTGACAGACTCAGAGCCGTAGGGCACACAAACAAAAGCACTTCTAACTCCCAGTCCCCTTTCCACCCACGAGGCTCAGGAAGGGCTCCAGGCCCCTCAGGACAGGGGCTGCTCCCCGGACGACCAGGCAAGAAAGGCCTACCCGCCCTCCCGCCGCCAGCACAAGCACTGACTCGCTCCCTGTCCCGCCAGGCCGCGTTCCGCCGGCGGACACCGCCCTGGCCCGTCCCCACCCCACTCCCCTTTCCGCAGCCGCCTTCGCCGCTCGGAGCGGTTCCACGCCCGGCAGCACGCTTCATCCCGAACGCCTCCGGCCGACAGGGAAGTCCGGGGCAGGAAGGGACGGCTCAGCACCACCTCCGCGCCAAGGCCGGGAAGGCAAGGCAAGGCAAGGCTAGGCTAGGCTAGGCTGGAAGGCGGGAGACTCCTCCCCTCACGGCAGCGAAAACCCTTTCGCACTGAGAGGCAGCTGCCCACCCTCCCATACCTCTACTCACGGCCGGCTGCCGGCTCCAAATCCGCAGGCCAGGCCGAGCCGAGCGGGTAGGCAAGCTCACGGCTGCCGCGAACAGCAGCAGCAGCCAGGCAGCCCGGTTTGACACCGCCCTCCGCCCGGAGGTCTCTTCCTCCCACTGCCCGGAGGCGGTGCTGCTCCGCCCCATTCTCGTGGTCACGGGGCGAGCGCTGGAGTACTGAGGGGACTGAAGGTGTTGGATGGCACTGCGGGCTCTGGCGGTGTGGGTTAGCGGCAGGCCTGTCCCTGGGCCGCAATACTGTCAAAATGCTTTATTACAGTGTTTTACCAGCGCTCCTATGGACAATGAGCCCTCTTTTCTTCATCCTCTGTTTTTTGCTCATTTCCCTTCTCAGGCTGTCTCTCCTGCCAGGCCAAGTTTATTTCTGGAGCTGAAGCTAAAAGCCCAGCTCTTCAACTGTGTTAGTTTCGATTGTAAACATATTTTCTATGGGAAAAAGAGGAAAATGTTGCCTTTTTGATAGCAAAGATTTCTGTAGAAATTCCACACATCCACGTGTAGCTGAGAAGAGCAAAGTGTGCCTTGAAGAGCCGGAAAGGCAGAGGGAGAAGCTGGCTGGCAAAATGCACTCTGCTGCTGAGTTTGTGGAAGCTTTTGTAAACCAGGTTCTCTATTGTTTTGGACAATACTAGGGCGTTCCGTGTCTGTTGAAAATAGGTCAGCTTACAGATATGACCAGCACATGCAGATCTAGAACGATCACAGAAGCTGTCCGGCACAGCTGGGAGTTGCACTGTGTTTGCCTCTCTGGTTTGTGCAGAGCAGGCACGCACTGTGCTGCTTAACAGCAAATGCCTGTAAGCTACTGAAAGCAAATTCATAACAGCTTTTCAGGAAAGATAGAACTGCTGAAAACTAATTATCTAACAAGCAACTTCATTTTGGCTTATCCAGTGGAATTAGGGACTGTCCCAGGAAAAAGACTCCTGTGGTAGAGATCTTTTAGAGCCAATGTATAGACCCCGTTCAGAGCACAACTGCCAGAAGGTAAGCTTTATCCTTCCTCTAGCATCTGGCTATTATTCAACATGTACTTTTCAGTGTATTTGGAAATACAGAGAAAAGTTGGGTTTGTACTTGGTAGCCAGTATAAAATACCAGTTTCTGGAGATGTTTTCTTTGTTACTTATAGCCAATGAAGCAGTGAGGTACTAGAGCACGTGGGAAAATTGAGGTTTATGAATACTTGAAATTCAGGGTCTACAGACTGCAATAGGGAGTTTCAGATAGTCACAATCTATATCAGCTAGTTTGGGCAGAATGTGTTAGTGTCGTGGTTTAAGGCTCTCAAACTCATGCAATCGCTCTCTCACTCACTTCCCCCTCTTTCTTCCCCAGTCCCAGGGAGATGGGAAGGAGAATCAAAAGAATGCAACTCCCACAGGCTGAGATAAGAATAGGTTAGTAACTAAGGTATAACATAAATCACTACTGCTACCACCAGAAATAATACAAGAGAAATACAAGGAAAGAGAATACAACAGATCTTCACCTGATACCTAGACACGCCACACAGTGCCCC